>SZWC01008854.1:67744-97606 GCA_023375785.1 Penium margaritaceum
CATGAAGTCTGAGCGTAGCGAGTATGACTAATGTATCTACCGCTGGCAGCATGAGCATAAAATCCTAATCATCATTGTCTATGTTGATGACATGCTCCTCCTCTCCAACATCATGTCCGCATTTCAGGAGTTCAAGGTGGCCATGCAGGAGCGCTTCCGGATGTCGGACCTTGGAGAGGCCTCTTACTTCCTTGGCATTCAAATCACGCGTGACCGCAAGTCACATACACACTCTCTCCTTGCAGCAGATCCGCTACATCAAAGACGTCATGTAGCAGTTCGGCATGGTGGAAGCCAAACCCATCAGCACGTCGCTGGAGATGCAGTAGTACCTGACAAGTTTCAACGAAGATGCAGATGCAGCTAAGCGGCAGAAGTACCCAAGTACCGTCGGCAGCCTCATGTACCTGATGGTGGCAACCAGGCCAAACATCGCAAAGGGTGTAGGAACGCTCAGCCATCACCTAGCTAATCCCGGACCTGAGCACCAAAAGGCAATCAAGCGAATCTTTTGCTACCTTGTTGGCGCTATCAATGTGGGCATCACCTACAACAGAAACGAAAGCAACATCCTCGGCTATGCAGATGCAGATTGGACTTCCAACCCTGAGGACTGCAAGTCCATCTCTGGGCATGCTTTCCTCATGAACGGTGGAGCCATCAGCTGGTGCAGCAAGCAACAGGTAGTTGTGGCCACCTCCAGCACGGAACTTAAGTATGTGTCACTCTGCTTTGCAACCAAGGAAGTAGTATGGCAGCAGCAGCGTCTCATGGCGGAGATGAGTGGGAGTCCAACAGTGCCATCGCCTATGCACGTCAACAACCGGAGTGCAATCGTACTCGCCAAGAACACATAGCACCATGCACGCACCAAGCACATTGACATTACATATCAATTCATCAGGCACATGGTGCAGGAAGGTGTCATGAAGCTGGATTTCACTCCAACCAGTAACCGTGTTGTTGATTTTTGTACCAAGCCAGTGACCAGGGAGAAGAAGGGTTTCTGCATGAAGGCATGTGGACTCAGCCCACTCTGGCTACGATTAAGAGGGAGATTGTTAGAAATGGGGCCATCGGGCTCAATCACAGGTCCACAAGATCAGGCATAAACAAAATACCAAATGCCTGCTACGATCGTCAATCCAACCTCAATACATAACAGATCAAGTGGAAAGCTGTCTATGGTCCACGTTTCGGGCCGATCCAACGGTCGGATGGGGACAAAAAAAATTCTGAAGTTTCCGGGGTTGTATACCACAGGAATCTGGGTCAGGGCTCCATGCCTTCGTCTCAAAAAGGAAAAAGGGCGAGAGGTCCAGGGTCAAGACTAGTCGAAGACGATATCTAAAAGGGCCCTCGGTACTAGTATTTCCTTGCCAGAGTGTGCTGACTAGGATAGATGGATGTGGCCTTACTTTTTTGGGTGAGGTGTGATCCTGTTGATGGTTTGGTGTGCTAGCCATGGACACATAGCAATTTCCCATGTGATTGTGGGTGAGGTGACCACTAGGAGTGTGACATGAGAGCATGCTCTAGCTCTCTAGGTCGTGTGTGAGTGGCTAGCATGATTGCTAGGCTGATTGTCTCTCTTGTGTGAGCTTCTGGTGTGGTGTAAGTGAGACTTGGCCTCCATGGCCAAGGAGTGTGGCTTGTGACAGGGCAGACTTGCCCATGCTCTTACTACTTATGTACTGCCTTGTTTTGAGTGATGTGACAAGCATTCAAGAGTGAATCACATGCCATTCCATGCCCAAGTGCTCGCTGCTCCATTGCTGCGCCTCTCTCCAAGTTCCAACAAATACAAGGGAAAAGATACCTACTCGCGGAATTCAGGAACTCGTGAACACCAGGGACATAGTGTTTTCTGCCCTCCCCTTTTGAAGGTGACATCCCAGCGCATTCGTAGACATAGAATGATGACGAAGGTAGTAGCCATCAATCATGTGATTTACGTCTCCGAGGTTGTCGTAGAGCTCCTAGCTGTTGTGATTGGTGTGATAGCCGTGACATTTGATCAGATTCTTGTTTTTTCGTCCACACAATCAATGTCTAAGGATGTCTTTGATGACGTAATCCGTATCCCTATCCACTTGTCCAAGAGGTGGTGGTGCGACGTCTCTACTGGGGAAGTTTGTGTGGGGTTCCACGGAGTGCTTGAGCTTGCTAATATAGAAAACGGGATGGATCGCCATGTTGTCAGGCAGGTGAAGTCAACGGACAACAGGGATTTACATTCGCGCAATCTCAAATGGTCCAAACCATTGGACTTTGACTTTTGCAAAGTCCTATCATTGAAGTTTGATGTTTGCAAAGCTGAGGAGGACACAATCACAATGTTAAACACGCCATAGTTGCAATGTCAGTCAGCTACTCATTTCATACCCGGTTTTATCCTCATAAGGGTGTGTCGTGTTTCTCCCCAGATGCTTGAGAAGTCCCTCTGGTATATGACGACCGCAGGGATGTAACATTGACTCTGTAACATAGCAGGTGTGGCAGGAAGTTTACCGTACAACACTTCGAAAGGGATTTACCAGTTTTGGTGGCGGAGTTTTATGCGATTTTGGTGGTCGACAGCTTGGCTATCCAATTTGTACCGTGTGGCTCACATAATGTGGTGAGAAGCAATTCAAGCTTCTGATTGGTCCCCTCTATATACCCGTTAGTTTGCGGATGGAACAACGTCAATATCAGATGAAAACTCCATAGCGCATCATCAGTTGGTGCCAGAAATAATGAGTGAGGCGGCTGTCTCTTTTGCTAATGATGGTACGTGGCACGTCATGTAGTCGTAAGATGTGATTTAGAAACATTCGCGCTCTTCCTTCTGCGATGACGGTGGTCGTTGTTGGGATGAAGTGCAGCATCTTAGAAAAACTTCCCACCACAACGAGGATGGCGTCATAACCCTTGGGAGTGGCGGACAGTCCCATCACAAATTCCATGCTCATGTCAACCCATGGCTCCATCACAATAGGTACAGGTTGGAGTGGACCGGGTGGCCTTGTGTGACAAGATTTTCTACTTTGAAAGACGTCCAATTATTTGCACGAAGCTGACAAGTTGGACTGCATCTTGTCCCACCAATGGTTTTCCCTTCTTGAGCGCCTTGTCCTTGCCAAGATGTCCACCTAGACTGGTGTCGTGGCATTCCTCCTATAGTATCCTCCATGGCTCCTTGTTTGGTGGAACAACGACCTGGTTAATGATTTGACATCGCTAATAGGGGTCCTTAAACCAGAACTTGGTCTTGTCGTTCCTGTCACACTCCTCATATCCTTTTGCAAATAGCCTCGTAAGGTACGGGTCTTGTTTGATGAGCAACGGGTTGATCTCGGCCATCACATCTGGTTGCCGTCTCACAGCATCTGCTCGATTTTTTTTTGAGGTTGGAACTTGATGTTGTAGGTGAAGTTGGACTCGAGGAACTCCATCGATGAAGCTTATTGACGACTCAGATTTGACTGAGTCTTGAGATGTTATAGGGCGTAATAGTCGGTGAAGACAATGCATCTTTGGAATTTTAGGTAGCACCACCATGTCTTGAATGCATGCACAACCGTGAGCATGTCTTTCCCAAGCACCATGTAGTTGAGCTCCAGCCTGCGTGGTTTTCTTGACACATACACGATTGTACATATACCGGTTTTTCTCCACCGCAATTGTCTTAGATGAGGACGGCTCGAATGGCTCACTTGGACGTGTCAGTGACCATGATGTAGTCCACCATTGGACCGGTCAGTTGTAATGTTGGCCCTGAGGTCTAAGAATTCCTCAAAGAGTTGAACGCTTCTTGTTCGCTGTTCCATCCAATCCCACTCGGTGGTTTTATGAGTGAGATCGGAGAGAGGCGCTCACACTCAAGCGTAGTCCTTTATAAATCAATTGTAATAGTTGTAGAATTCCAAAAACACTCAGATGTCCTGAACATTGGCGGGTGTCAGCCAATCAGCGACCGCATCCACCTTTTTGTGTCCATGTTGATTCATCCGCTGCCGGTGATTTGGCCCAGAATGTTGATTGAACAGCGACCAAAGTCGCACTTGGACAGTTTTTCCAAACATTTATCTTTGTACAACTTCAGAAACCCTTTTTAAGATGCCCATGTTGATCCTCCCGGGTGTGGTTGTACACCAAGATGTCATCAAGGTTCACAACGCCAAAGTTGCCGAGACACAGATGAAATATGTTGTTCATCACTACCATGAATATTACAGGGACGTTGTTTAGTCTGAACGGCTTGTCGGTGAACTCAAACTGCCTGTATCTACTGCAGAATGCTATCTTCTCGACGTCCTTGTTAGATACATGGATCTGATGGGAGCCGCTGTGTAGGTCAATTTTGCTAGAGATTTGAGCCCCTCGGAGTTGGTCAAAATGTTCGTATGCTTGCAATTGATGTTGCATGGTGATGTTTTTCAATTTTTGGTATTCCATGAGTACCTGCATTCCTCTGGTTTCATTTTTACTAAAAGTACAGGTGCTGCATATGGTGATGTAGAAAATCTGATCAACCCATGACCGAGCATCTCCTCCAGGTGCTTCTTCATTTTGGTCAACTCGTGGTCGCTCATCCAAGAAGTCTCCTTCAAAGTTGGTCTACTTTCTGGCTTTAGCTTCATCTGATGGTCAATGTTTCACTACGGAGGTATCTCTTGGGATTTTTCTTCGGGAAAAATCCCATCGAGCTCCTCGATGAGTGCTCTAAACTCCTCAGGTACTGTTGCAAACGTTCTAGGTGTCGAGGCTGACGTCTTTGTCTTGGCACCTAAGAATTCTCCTGTTTCTCTAGCCTCCACGTGTACAAGCCACGCTTGAGCTTCATGTTTCAGATACCTCTTGACCAAATCTATATATGTATTTGGCGGTGTTTTGTGGTAACCGCAACTTCCTCTATCACTTCCACCTCTACTGTTTCCTAAACCGATGTTGCATCGTGGGTTGCTTGACTAGAGGCAGATGTCATTTTCCACCAGCAATGTTGACGTAGACCAATCTGCTGCACCAGTCCACCTACGGATTTTGCCGGCATAGGCAATGTTGCATGATAACTATTTTGTGGTTGCTAATTATGCAAGTTCTCTAGACTGTTGCATTGTGCAGATGTATGATTTTCAGTCGGAGTGGTTCACAAAGTTAACTGATTTACAATTGTCCATCAACAATTTTCCTTCGAAAAATCCCAGTTTGGTTTGGAAACTAAGCTTCCAAACCATGTCATTGCTTTCAAAGTTGGAAGAAGCTCCTCCATCCTGTAATGTTGGGTCTGTTCTACGGCTTTCATAACTCCTTGATTGTAACCATAGCAGTTTTGCCTAGTTGGTCTTCCTAGTATCCCTTGTCAAACTTTGTGCTATCAGGAACCCTCATCTATGGCAATGTGAGTCACTCAGATGGGCGATCGGTCGGCGTAAAGTTTTCTGACCGGAAAGGACTCTCGCCATCTAATCTTGTCCTTTGCCATTTCCTGAATCCTCTTTTTTCTTTGTAACTTACCACCTTTTTGGTTTGTTGGTGCCGTTTCTGATAGTCGCACGAGATATGGCCCAACTTCCTGCAAGACGAACAGATTTGCTGGTCGCATTGATCGACAGTTTCAATCTCCATCAGAGACAAGATTCCTGCTGAATGTGATTTTCCTCTGCCACGATAAGAAATGTAGCTTTGGAGTTGCCAGTTGTTGGATTCCTGCATCCGAGCGTTGTAGGCGGTGTTGTCCATGCTATCTATTACTATGATTCTTCGTAGAAGGTTGTCCTAAAACTGAAAATGACGACCGTACACCAAATACATTGCTTGAAGCTGTTGTTGTAGTCGAAACACATGTTGTCAGGGCTGATGTCACTAAAGGTGATGATTTTTCAAAAACACTGAGTGCACTTCGTCACAATAGACTGTTAACGCAGATGTTGGAGTCCATATCCTACGTAAGAATTCTTGTTCAGTTTCCTAAAACGAGTGAGGTAGCATGCGCAAAGTCGCTCCATACTTTTGGTGGTGTGAGGGAGTCATGCCATGTTGGATTCATCTGCTTGAGAGGTAGTACGCCTGCGGTCGACGATGTGAGAGCGGCCGTGTGAGCCGTTGATCTGGCTTGGCGATCTCTTGCAGCAGTTGAATGATCTTTGAATCGGACCACCAACTTGAATCCGTGTCACGCAAAAGCGAGGCCGCAAGGTCAATTCTCTTTTTTCCATTTTTGACCCAAGCAGAGGTAAAGTAGACCTCTAAAAATTTTGGCCACATATTGACTGATTGTCCCTAGGAGTTTGCGGGATTGAACGGCTCAGTGAGTGTTGGTCGAATATGCGGTTCACTCCAGAATTGTACATTCTTCTCCGTGACCACTACTTTGTGCACAGGGGAAATGCAAAGCTCCTCCATCACCATGTTCAGTTTTCAGAGTAGATGGGCATTGAGGCTTTTGATTCCCGACAGCTTCTGGTAAAAACTTTCAAAATTCAATGTTGGTCACCGTTTGATTGAGTTTTTGGGCAACATCATCAGCAGCGGACGGATTACCATGGACCCAAAAAAGATGGAAGTAGTCGTTGATTGGCCGTCGCCCACAAGTTTCGGGGACGCCCATATGGTTTTAGGCTTCTGCGACTACTAATTTTGACTCATAAAGGATTACGCCCGGGTGTCAACGCCTCTCTCTGACCTCACCCGGAAAGCCACCATGTGGAATTGGGGAGGCAGCGACCAAGAAGTGTTTCACCCTTTGTGAAATGTTCTGACCTCGATACCAGCCTTATGAGTGGCAGATCCAGTGGTGGACTACATCATGGCCACTGACGCATCCATCTGAGCTGTTCTCCTCCACGACGACGGTGGTGAAGAACAACCGGTCACGTACATGTCAAAAAAATACACAGGCTCGAGCTTAACTACGTGGTGCACGAGAAAGAGATGGTCACAGTCTTGTACGCATTCAAGACATGGCAATGCTACTTGGAATTCCGGTGATGCATCGTCCGCACCGACCATCACGCCCCAAAACATCTCAAAACCCAGACAAATCTAAGCTGTCGACAAACTCAATGGATGGAATTATTTGAGTCCAAATTCGACTACGACATTGAGTACCGGCCTGGAAAAACAAATCCGGTGGATTTTCTAAGTCGACGACCTAATCTAGTGGCTGAGATGAGCACGTAACTCGTCGAATGAGACCTGTACCTTGTGAGGCTATTTGTGAAAGGTTACGAGGAATTCGATGAGTACGACAAAACCACGTTCTGGTCCTACGACCCCTACTGGCGATGGCGGTTCACTTGACAGGTCATCGTTCCTCTAAATAAGGAATTATGATGATTGTTATTGGAAGAGTGCCACGATACCAGCCCACGTGGACACTTTGGCACGGACAAACCACTCAAGAAGCTGGCAAAATACTACAGGTGGCAGAAGATGCAGACCAACGTGGCTGCCTTCTGCAAATCATGTTGAACCTGTTAGAGACAAGAATCTTGTCGCACAAGGCCACCCGGTCTACTTCATCCCCTACATGTTTTGACAGAACCATGGGCCGACATCAGCATAGACTTCATAACAAGACTGCCTGCCACTTTCGAGGGATATAACACCATCCTCGTCGTGGTGTGAACAGATTTTGAAAACAATTCATACTCAATCCCAACGACGACTACCGCCACTGCATAAGGAACGGCGCGGATGTTTCTCAATCAGATCGTGCTACTGCACGGAGTGCCACAAACCATCATCAACGATAAAGATGACCACTTTGTGAGCCATTTTTAGCACAAACGCACAACAAGATACGACAGTCGGGTTGAGCCATCGACGGCATTCCATCCTCAAACCGACAGACAAACCGAGCGAACCAAGCAGTCGCTTGAACAAATTTTCCAAACCTTATACGGTCCATACTGCACTGATTGGGTAGCAAAACTGCCGACTACCAAAGGTGAATACAACTCTGTCACTTCCACCACAAACAGAAAAATACCTTTCAAGGTGGTGTACGGGAAACTTCCTACGACACCAGTTGGATTGCAAAGTTAGAGTAGCATTCCCGCGGTTGACATTCATCGCCGGGATTTCACAAGCATATGGGAGGAAACACGGCAGACCCTCGCAAAGACACAAGCAATTATGGAACGGGCAGCCGAATGACATCAAAGCTATGACATGTTCTGCATTGGTGATCGCTTCCTCCTCAACTTGGCAAATATCAATCTCCGAAGACAGGACTTCACGAAACTCAAACCCCGCTGGTTGGGACCGTTTGAGATTGAGCAAACATTCTGGTTGTCGTTTATCTTTGGCTCCCTGATAGCATAGCAATCCACTTTGTCTTCCACATCAGCAAGCTCAAGCACTATCAGAACCCCAGTTGCAACCTCCTCGCCGGAGTCATCGCACCCTCACCTTCTGTACAAGTGGACGAGGATACGGAGTACGTGATTGAACACATCCTTGGACATCCACGCTATGGAAAAATGACCAAGTATCTGGTCTAGTTGCACGGCTACAATGTCGCGCAAAACATCTGGGAGCCTTGTTATAACCTCCAAGACGTTGATCACCTGATCAACGGCTACTTTCGTCATCACCGGCCTACATCTGCTAGCGCACACGGATGTCGCGGCTAAATGGGGGAGGAAGTGTTCCATCCCTGACATACAAGATTCCCAAGAACTTGCGAGTGGGAAATTCTGTTCTTACATCCATGGCCAACCACACGGGGACTTCAAGATTTTTCTGTCGTTCGGCCGAGGGCATTTTGACCAACAGTCCCGACGTACCATGTCCCGTTCCAGAAGTTTCCAAAAACTTCAACACCTTCCAAGGATGGACAAACAAAACTGTCACAAACCATGTTGATGTTTCGATATCATTTGTTTGACTTCTTGACAATGCTTGGCTTTCATAAAGAAGCGTCAAAACATTCTCAAAGTCCCCCAACTTCTCAGTGGAGCTTTTCAAACCCATCATTCATGGCACGACCTCACACGCGATGACCCAAATTTTGCCTCAGTCTCATTCTCGGCATTGTATACATATATCTATATATGTATATATATGTGCTGGATTATCTCAACAATTTTGTTTGAAGTTCACTTACTAATCAAACGAATTGTCCATTTTCCCAGAAAGCAAATCTTCTTTTGTTCTGTACTTCAACCCTGTGAATCACCTACATTCCTCTCGACGTAACAACCAAACTTATTACATACCAGACAAGTACCACGAGACCCTTACATTTTTTGTGGGCATTCTTTTCATTACACAAATAGCCCACCGCGCAACGTGACCTTCATAGTTACTCTGACGGTTGAGGGATATTTGTCCAACTGCCCTAGCCCTCCGGTGATCCCTCTCGCACTTTGTGACAACTTCTGCCACTTTCGAGAATCATCGACACAAGTGTCACGAACTTTTGGTCAAATTCTTGATGCATCAAGATATAAGAAAGTTTATAAAGATGCATCTTGCATCTTCGTTGTTGATCTTTGAAGTCCCCCAATTCCTTGGTGGAGCTTCTCACTCCGACCACTCACAATGTGACTCCACATGCGTCACTCAAAAATCAACCCAATGACTCCAACTACACCTCATTTGTAACTCGACACTCGTATACATGTGCTTGGTAATAATGACACTTGTCATGGAAGTAAAATTACCGCAAATTACAAATTGCTCAAGTGGCCCAAATTCTCAACCCGTGTTCTGCCTCGTAACTCATACCTATTGACCATCTACGCTCCGTTTGGCATAATACTTGGTATCAGAGCACAACAGTACTAGAGAGGCATCTGACAACTTTACTCATCCAATTTACTACACACATAAGCCGACAATGTATCTCACACCTCTAGACTTTGCAGACTTCACGACTACGACGTGAAGCAAGCGAGCCCATCCGAGGAGTAGCAGCGGATCTTCATGGATGACTTCAGCAATGGAGGAGCAGAATATGACCATGCACATGAACCCTCAAGAGATAGTGAATGCAGGCGTGGCAGGCTATACTGCAGCTAGGTTAGCCCGAACGGCTCCAACGACCAATTCGGTCATGGATCCGCTGTTGGTAAGCTAGTCGCCCCATTGATGTCCTCAATGTCTACAATAGGAACGACAGGAATGGCTACAGGCGCGAATCAACAAGGAGCTGGAAAACCGTATCTCCGTGGTCAAGTGAATCAACACCCATCTGTTCCAACAACTCAATGTCGCAATGGAGGCTCTTTGCAACGAGAGTTCGCGGGAGCCGGTGCTTTTTGAGAGAAACATCCAACTCTTGAACAAACCCAAGATTCGTCCGACCCCACCCGAATCGTTCGCTCGTGCAAATTCCAGAGGACCAATAGTTCGGATGTGGCTGATGAGCTTGGAGGTGTATTTCACCACTCTTAGGGTCAAGGACGATTGAAAGAAAATCGACCTTGCGACCGCGCTTCTGTATGGCACGGCATTAACGTGGTGGTCTGATCTAAAGGCCATCAAACAGTAGCACAAGACCGGCGGGGCCTCATCGACGACTAACGACACCCATCCCATATCGTCAACTGTAGGCGTTCTATCCTTGCAGCAGATCATCTCGCAATGGCAAGACGTGTTGACGCCACTAACTGAGTGGAGCGGATTCTTACATGCAATGGTTGCAATCTTTTATGGCTGAACTAGAATTTTGACCTCGGTATAAGCTCCTGCGTCTCCGTCAGCCATCCAGCATGGTAAATTACACACGGAGTTTCCGTGAGATTATGACTGCTGCAAACATCGTCCCCAATGAACTCTGTTTTCACTACAACAATGGCCTCAACTGAGACATCCGGTGAGTGATTGCCATTTTTGGCATCCAAAATGACTTACCACCAATGATCACAACAGCAAAAAGGATGAACAATGCCAATTACCATGCTCGGATCCAGGATTCCTATGGCTGGCGACCTCCCAACCACAATTACCATGAGAACAAAAAAAAAAGCAGTTGGGAGGCTTCTCGACTACGATGGAAGTGGATGCCATCAACCAGAGAGACATGCACACCTACTACAACCGTGGAAAATTTGGGCATATTGCTCGAAACTGCTAAAGCAAGAGACCAAAAAGGAGGGGAAAGTCACAGAAAAAAAAAGTCGGGAAATGGCAAAGAGCGGGAGTGAGAGGTGTACTCTTTTTTTTCCCAAGAGGAGCGATCTGTCCCAAACGATTGGCCATTTGAACAGCTCTTGACAATGCAGCGGATTTCTGAGATCGCCAAGTTCGACGAGGGGTACGAGGACAACCAACCGACGATACCACTAAAAGTACAATCCCGAGGTTGCAAGAGTCACAGAACGTTACCGGCACTATTGGATGGAGGGGCCTCTCACAGTTTTGTAAGCAACGACATGGTTAAAGAAAAAGGTTTGTACACCATACCAGAGGTGTTTGAAGGGAAAGCCGTCAATGGAAGATTGTATATATGGAGACTCCAAGAACCACCACGATTGCAAGTGGGATACATGCGGGATGTAGTGGTCTGGAGGTCATGTCTTATGAGTGATAAAAAAATCATTCTTGGACAATATTTTCTGTACAAGCACAATGCGCAAATTGAATGGATCAGTGGCAATGTCTACGTGGAAATCAACGGTACCAAGTTACAACTAATGCGCATGGGGCATACAACAATAGCGGAAGCAATTTAGGTAACCACAACAACTGAGAAACGATGACCTATGTATTCGATACCATTCAATGTGGCCAAGCACTGTATACAATGAGGGGCTCATGCATGGCCCGTATGTATCAAGCTAATAGAGGAAGATGAATTGGAAAAAGCTGACTCTTCGGCCTCGTCAGCCTCATCAGCCTCATTAGCCTCATCGCCTCATCGGCATCAACAAAGTTTGTGATGGTTCTCAAGGAGTTCGCACCTCGCATTCAAGATTTTGCGGATGTCTTCACCGTCAAACTCCTAAAAACCTTACCACATCAACGTGACATCGCCCATCGCATTGAATTGAGATTGGACAGCCTACACACAGTTCAAGGAGCCAATAGGATGAGTGGCCATGAGCTGACTGAATTGAAAAAGCAACTCATCAAGATGTTCGGTTAGGGATTTATCCGCCCGTCCACGTCGCCACACATCGCACTAGTATTGTTTGTGAAAACAAAAACCAGTGAAATGCGGATGTGAGTGGACTACCGGGTGTTGAACAATGAAATTATCAAAAACCGCTACCCTCTCATCCGAGCCGACAAACTTTTTGATCCGTAAGCTGACGAACGTTTTGATCCTCAAGTGGAACAGCTCCGAGGAGCTCAAATTTTCACCAATCTTGACCTACGCAGTTGTTATCTCAAGATCCTCGTGGCAGACGTCGACATTAAGAGGATAGCATTCCAGCATTTGGCATTCTTAGTTCACAGTCATGCCGTTTGGACTCACGAATGCCCCAGCATCATTCAAGACGGCAATCAACAATGTTTTCCACCCATACCTCAACAATTTTATCGTCGTGTATCTCGACGACATTTAGGTGTACAGCCAGACCCTCAAGGAGTATGATGGACATTTTTGAATAGTTCTCAAAGGTTCACAAAGAGAAAAATTCTTCGGAAAACTCTCAAAGTGCACCTTTGGTCACAATTCAATCAAGTTTTGGGGTCACCTCATCAATGGCTCACGAATAACCATGGATAAAAGAAAGTGGTAGTAGTCACTTACTGGCCGACACCGACCAACGTCTCAGACATCCAAGTTTACCTCAGCTTTTGTAACTACTACCGAAGTTTTGTACGGGATTACGCCGGAGTGACAGCGCCTCTCTACAACCTCACTCGAAAAAGAAAAAGACTGGCGGTGGGGAGATAGGGAACAAGAAGCGTTTACCACTTTACAAGGCGCTCTGACCTTGGTGCCAACCTTATGAGTGGCCGATCCAACAGTTGACTACATCATGGCTACGGATGCCTCCGATCAAGCCCTTGGCATGGTTCTCCTATAGGATCATGGCAGCGAAGAGGAACCAATGGCGTTTATGTCGTGAAAGTTGCGTGGACAGGAACTCAACTAGGCCGTACACGAGAAGGACATGATTGAGTTTGTGCACACATTTAAGACATGGCGGTGCTATCTTAGATGTTGCCGATGCAGCGTACATATTGACCATCACGCACTAAATCATTTAAAGACACAGCCAAACCTCATTTGACGTCAAACCCAATAATTGGAGTTCCTCGTACCCGGGTTTGACTACGATACTGAGTACTGTCCAGGCAAAACCAACCCAGCAAATGCGACCAGACTTAATGGCCGAGGCAGCAACAATTCAACGACCGCGAGATCCATTTTTTGAGAATTATTCACACGTAGCTACGACCAGCATGGTCGATACGACAAGTCCAAGTTCTGGCACGATGCACCCTATTGGCAATGACGTTTCACTCGCCATGTGGTCGTACCTCTAAACGACAAACTCTGCCACATGCTCCTCGAGGAGTGCCACGACACCGGTCCAGGTGGACATTTTGAAGAAAAGACACGGAAGAAGATGTTTTGTGGCGCAAACTGATGACTCGCTATGGCAGTTGGATGGAGCTTTCCACAGTGTTTCACCCTCAAGCCGACGGCCAAACCGAGTGGAGTAATCAGGCTCTCAAACAACTCCTACGAGCATCGTGCGAGCCGCATGGGACGGATTGGGTAGCCAAACCGCCAATCGTCGAACTCACATATAACTCGGCGACATGCACTACAACGGGCAAATTCAGTTCGAAGTGGTGTATGGAAAGCTTCCCGCCACACCAACCAGACTTCACAGCCAAAGAAACATCACTGCAGTCGACATCCAGTGCCACGATTTCTCCACCATCTGGAACAAAACCTGGCAGATGCCCGCAAATACACAAGCGGCGATGAAGAGATCAGCCGACTGACATCGCAATGGCAACGTGTTTGCCGTTGGCGACAAAGTTCTCCTCAGCTCAACAAACACCAAACCGTACGGAATGCTTGAAGCTCAAACCTCGGTGGTTGGGACTATATGAGATTGAGTACATGCAAATTCCTGTGGTTACGCGACTCAAACTCCCTGACACTATGCAAGTTCACTTGGTGTTCCAAATCAGCAAACTTAAGCACTACTGGGACCCCGGTGAGAACTTCCCTTGCGGGGATGTGCCTGCCCTCCCTCCTATGCAAGTACACGAGGGCACAAAGTGCGTCATCGAGGACATCCTTGGCCACTAACAACGTGGCAAAACAACAGAATATCTTGCTAAATGGCACGAATACGACGTTGCGCACACGAGACGGGAATCCTACAACAACCTCTCGGACTTCGATCATCTAATTGACGGGTATTACTGCCATCACCGGGCCACGTCTGTACTCGTGCTAGGATGTCGCAGCTAAAAGGGAGGAGGGGCCTGTTACGTACTAGATGTACACGAGACCCTTATCTTTCCGAGTGGATGTTTCTGTCATTACACAAATAGCCCAGTGCATAGTGAGACCTCGGTTTTCATTCCAACGGTTGAGGACAATTCATCCTATTGCCCTTGCCTTCCGATGATCCCTCCTGCACTTTCTAACTTTGACCACTTTCAAGAATCATCGGCAAAAGTGTCACGACCTTACGGTCAACTTCTTGACGTATTGAGATGTATCAAGATTTATAAAGATGCATCTTACATGATCACCATTGATATATGAAGCTCCTTAATTCCTCAACGGAGCTTCTCGATCCAATCACCCACGACGTGACTCCACATGCGTCATTCAACGATCAACCCAATGACTACGACTATGCCTCGTTTGTAACTTGACACTTGTCATCAAAGTACACTTATCTCTTGTGACAAATTGATCAAATGCCCCAAATTGTGAAATCTTGTTCTACATTGCAACTCATACCTGTTCACCACCTATGCTATGTTAGGCAAAAAAAAGCCCTCGGTCGATTGGCGTAGAAATCCTTAAGTCGTCGTGTGGTGGGCCATGAATGTAAGGATACAAAATGTTTCATACCAAATGTACACGAGTCCCTAATCTTTCTGAGTGGAAAATTCTGTTATCACACAAACAACCCATTGCATCGCGAGATCCACGATATCCACTCCGACGGTCGAGGAAAATCTGGCCAACTGCCCCGCCCTCAGTGGATATTCCCAAACCTTCCAACAGCTTCAACCACTCGCCAACCTACGAACAAAAGCATCATGACCTTTCACTTGACATCTGGACGCATCAAGATGAATCTGGATTCATAAAGATGCATCTCGCATCTTCACCGTTGATTCTCAAAGACCCCCAACTTCTCGGCGGACCTTCTCAAATCTGACCACTCACGACACGACTTTGCATGCGTCGCCCAACAATTGACCCAACGACCCCGACTATGCCTCATTTGTAACTCGACACTTGTATACATAAGTTTGATCATTTTGACACTTGTCATCAAATTACACTTACTGCTAATTATAAGTTGCTCACGTGTCCCAAATTCTAAATCGTGTTCTTCCTTGGAACTTCTACCTGTTCACCATCTAAGCTCTTCGGCATAACACTTGGTATCAGAGCGCAACTGTGCTAGAGAGGCATCCGAATACTTTACCCATCCATAGGACTACCTCCCACAAGCGGTCACCACATCTAGCACGTCAAGACTTTGCAGACTCCACGACTATGACGTGAGGCAAGCGAGGGCAACCAACGACCAGCAGCGGGTCTTCGGTGACGAATTCGACGATGGAGGAGCAGAACGTGCCAATGCACATGAACCCCGAAATGACAGTAAATACTGGTATGGCAGGCTATGCGGCAGCTGGAACAACCCCTATGGCTTTGACGACCAATCCGGTCTCTGACCCAACGGCGACAAACCAGCCGCCCCTACCAATGGCCTTGATGATGATAGCATGGACGAGAGGTGGCACTGGGATACAGGCGCAGATTAACAAGGAACTGGCAAGCCGGATCTCGGTGCTTGAGGGGATCAACAACCACCTGCTCCAACAACTCAACAATGCGATGGAGGCTCTTTGCGATGCAAGTGCACGTGAAGCGGTGCTCGTCAAGAGAAATTTCCAACTCTTGGAAGAACCAAAAAACCGTCTGGCTCCACCGGGACCGTTCGATCCCGCAAACTCAAAAGGACCAACGTTTTGGATGTGGATGATGAATTTGGAGGTCTACTTCACCGCTGCTGGGGTCAATGATGATGAAAAGAGAATTGACCTCGCGTCCGGGCTTTTGCGTGGCACGACGCTAAGTTGGTGGTATGACCTAAAGACAATCCAATTGTAGCAGGAGACCAGCTGAGCCTCATCAACGGCTGATTGTACCCGTCTCATATTGCCGAACACAGGTGTTCTATCCTTTGAGTAGATCAGTCCATATTGGCAAGACGTATTGACGCCACCAACCCACTGGAATGAATTCTTGCACGCAATGCTTGCACGCTTTGGATGATTGAACAAGAAGTCCGACGCACGGTACAAGCTCCAGCGTCTATAAGGCTGCATTCCAAATCCGGTTTGCGAATCTCAGGCGGGATCCGGATTCGTGAGTCCGAATCTAACTGTGGATTCAAATTCACGGATCTGAATCTGGGATTCGCAAATCCTGTAGGATTCACGAATCCTGGTGAATCCACTCTTATAACGTCCCACTACAGCTGTTGTTATTGTGGGACATTAAGTGGATTTGACTTATAGGAAGGTATGGAACTATGGATGGAATTATGTACCATCTTTTCAGTGTTCATGTAATCGTCCGCAGTGGCTCCAAGCTCTGGAAGCGGCCGCCATGGTATATCATTGGTGCGCCACGTGTCAAGTCCAATGCATAAAACATCAGCCTTGTGGTTCCTCAAGTGCTCCCTCCCCCCCTCCCCAAATGTCCTGTCAGTCCAAAGGTTTGCAATCATGCCCATAGCGGGCAGGTAACAGTGAGGCACATAATTCATTAAGTCTGGTCTGACATCCAAAAACAGCGGTCAGATTTGCGTTCGTCTGGCCTGACACCGGACCTCCCTACATCCTGACACCTCAGGCTCAGGCAATGCAAACATTCGTCCAAAAAATGTATTCGCACAGTCACAAGATCCATGTGGACGTGCGAGAACCTCAATCTCGAGTGTATGATTGCCATTCTTTTGCATACTTTGTGCGAACGATCAGAGACCGCTAATGTCTCGTGCATGTGCCACGTCGCTGACAACGCACATGCTTGCTTTGTGCATGAGAGTGTCGCGGTCGGCCGGCGATCTCCAAGTGTAGAAATCGTAGATTCGAAAGTCCAAATGACTAGCTTCGGAAGTCCAATGTCCGACCTGAATCAAATTGCTTCCAAATTTCTTAGCCCCCTCCCTACCTCCCTCCAAGGATTCGTTTGTGGAATCCTGAATCCCAATATGAGACCCGTCCTTGGATCCGGATTCATGAATCCGGGTCTGGATTCGGGATTCGTGATCCACATTAAAAAATCCAAGGACTTGTGTGCAGCCTTACGCCAACACTCCAGCCTGGCGGAATACACGCGAAGATTCCATAGGATCATCACCAGAGCAGACATTGCCCTTGACGAACTCTGTTTTCATTACAAAAACGGCCTCAAGTGAGATATCCCGCAAGCAATTGCCATTTCGGCATAACAAACGCCTTAGAGCGGATGATTGCAGTGGTAGAAAGGATTGATAGCGCCAACTACGATGCTCAGATCCAACAATCCTACGTGTGGCAACCTCCTAACCACAATTATCATGAGAATGGAAAAACCAATCGTTGGACTCCTCGACTCCGATGGAAATAGACACCGTCAAAGAGAGAGATACTTGAACTTGCTACAACTGCGGAAAAGTCAGGCTTATCTCTTGCAATTGTTCGAGCAAGCAGCAGGCCAAAAAGGGCGGGAAGTCGTAGAAAGATGAGTCTGAAAACAGCAAAGGGCAGGAGTAAATGGCGCAACTCTTCTCTGTGAGGAGCGATCTGCACCAAACGATCATCCATCTGAACGACCTACATCGCCGCAGAGGGTTTTGTGAGATCAAAAATTTTGACAAGGGATACGAGGACAAACAACAGGTGATACTACTAAAATATCACACTCGAGGAAGCAAAAGTTGCAGGATGGTACCAGCACTATTGGATGGAGGAGCTTCACACGACTTCGTAAGCAACAACATGGTTTGCAAGTAAGGTTTGCAGACCAAACTAGGGGTGTTTGAAGGAAAAACCATCGACGGGAGACTACAGATACGGAGACTCCAGCAACGACTACCAGTACAAGTGGGAGATCTCTAGGACGTAACAGTCTGGAGGTCTTGTCCAATGAGCGATCACAAAATCATCCTCGGACCAGGTTTACTATACCGACACAATCCACAGTTGACTAGAACAGCGGCGACGTGTATGTGGCGATCTACGGCGCCAAGCAACAACTTCCGCACGAGGGACAAAGTCCGACAGCAGAAGAAGGAGAGGTGGAAGTAGCATAGGAATTTGCGAACACCAAAAAGCGACAAACTGTGCAGCCGATACCGCTCAACGTAGCAAAGCATTATGTATGATGAGGAACTTGTGCGTGGCTCATACATTTCGAGCCAATGGGAGAAGCGGGAGTGGCTGCAGCTAACTCATCATCGGCCTCATCACCCTCACTAGCATTAACAAAGTTCACGATGGTACCCGAAGAGTTCGCACCATTCATTTAGGAGTTTGCAAACGTGTTCCCCGATGAACTCCCTAGATCATTACCTCCCCAACGAGACATTGATCACCGCATCAAACAGAAGCGGGGCAGCAGACGTACTGTTCGAGTGTCCTATCGGATGAGCGATCACGAGTTGACCGAGCTGAAAAAGCAGCTCGACGAGATGCTTGGTTAGTGATTCATCCGCTCATCCACGTCATCACATGCCGTACCAGTATTCTTCGTAGACAAGAAAACTGGTGAGATGCAAATGTGCATGGATTATCGGGCGTTGAATGACGCTACCATCAAGAATTGCTACCTTCTTCCCCAAGCTGAGGAACTTTTTGACTAACTCTGAGGGGCTCAACTTTTGAGAAAAATTGACTTATGCAGCGGACATCACCAGATACGTGTGGCAGCCGGCGACATCAAGAAGACGGTGTTCCAAACCCGCTATGGGAACTTTGAGTTCACTGTCATGCCGTTCAGACTCACAAATGCTCCAGTGATGTTTATGGTGGCAATGAACAAGGTTTTTTTTACTGTACCTTGTTTTCATGTACCTCGACAACATTCTGGTGTAGAGCGGCTCCCTGGAGCAACGCGATGGACATCTTAAAAAATTCCTTGAAGTTTTACAAAGAAAGAAAGTTTACGGAAAACTCTCAAAATGCCAACTTTCGAGAAATTCAGGTTTTTCTCGGATTCTGCAATTACTACCGGCAAGTCGTAAGGGACTCTGCCCGAGTGTAAGCGCCTCTTTCCAACATCACTTGAAAAGGAAACGAGTGGCGGCAGGGAGACAGCAAACAAGAAGCGTTCACCGCTTTGCAGAATGATCTGACCTCGGCGCCATCCCTACGAGTAGCCGATCCAACAGTCGACTACGTCATGGCCACGGATGTATCAGACTGAGCCATTGGCGCAGCCATTTTGCAAGACCATGGCAACAGTGAGCAACCGGTCGCCTACATGTCTAAAAAAACTGTGAGGAACGGAACTCAACTATGCACTAGTTAAGTTTCGGACCTATGACAATGAGATATTGGCGGTCTTGCACGCGTTCAACACGTGGCATTGCTATCTTGAGTGTCGTTGATGCGTCGTGCGCACCGACCACCACACGTTAAGACATTTGAAGATGCAGCCGAATCTCAGTTGACGTCAATCCCGATCGATGGAGTTCCTTGAATCCGGGTTCGACTACGATATTGAGTATCGGCGAGGCAAAATCAGTATAGCGGACACACTCAGCTGCTGACCAGATTTAACACTTGACGTGGCAACGTTATAGCTACATCGAGACCCGTACCTCAAGCGACTATTTGCATGAAGCTACAACCAACACATCGGATATGATGAAACAAAATTCTGGTTCGACGCACCCTATTGGTGACGACGCTTCACTCGCCTAGTGATCGTTCCCCCGAACGACGAACTTCACCGTATGCTACTCGAGGAGTGCCATGACACCACACTAGGTGGACACTTGGGAGAGGACAAGACGCTAAAGAAGCTGGCAAAAAACTATTGGTGGGGCAAGATGTAATCCAACGTCGGTAACTTCTGCAAAATCTGCGACACATGTCAGCGACAAAACTCCTGCGCACAAGGCCACCCGGACTCCTGTAACCTCTCGCTCTTCCGACGGAACCATGGGCGGACGTCTCCATGGACTTCGTCACAGGATAACTGGTCACACCCGAAGAATATGACGCAGTCCTCGTGGTCGTTGATAGGTTTTCCAAAATGTCCCACTTCATCCCGACAACGACCAGCGTCACTGCCAAGGGAACAGCAGGGCTCTTTCTAAACAACATCATACAGCTACATGGTATACCAAGAACTATCACAAGGGACAGAGACGGTGGATTTGCCACCCTTTTTTGGCGTGAAGTGATGACTCGCTACGGTAGCATAATTCAACTTTCAACGGTGTTTCATTCTCAAACCAACAGCAAATCGAGCAGACAAATCAAACGCTCAAACAACTTCTATGAAAACTATGCAAACCTCAAAGGAAGGATTGGGCACAAGAACTCCCGACCACCAAAAGCGCATGTAATTCGGCAATCTCCACCGCACTAGGAAAAACTCCATTTCTTGTATGGTAAAATTCCCGTCACACCAGCTAGACTACGAAGTCGTAGCAACATTAGTGCGGTTGACATTCAATGCCGAGACTTCACCACCATCTGGGAGGAAACACGGCAAAACCCTGTGAAGACACAAGCAACAATGAAGCGAGTAGCTGACCGATATCGCAGCGACGACATCTTCACCGATGGCGATTAAGTCCTTAGCTCAACAAACATCAAACTCCACAGAGCTGACTGCTTGAAGCTCAAACCCTGATGGTTGGGACTGTTTGAGATCGAGCGCATGCAAATCCCTGTGGTTGCGCGACTCAAACTACCCGACACTATGCAAGTACATCCGGTGTTCTATGTCAGCAGACTCCAATACTACCAAGACCCCACAAAGAACTTCCTTGTGAGGGATATCCCTCCTCCGCTTCACGTAAAAGTGGATGAAGACACAAAGTACGTCATCGAGGACATCCTCAGCCATCGACGATGAGGCAAGACGAAAGAACATCTCGTCAAGTAGCACGACTAGGACGTCGCGTATAACAACTGAGAACCCTCCGACAACCTCGGAGACGTTGATCATCTCATCAACGGTTATTGGTTTTTGCTCTCATTGTGCTTTGTTGTGTCCTCCCGGCTTGTGTACATCGGCGTGCAGATGACTGACGGCGAGACTCGACGCTGATGGAGTGTCGTCCGGTGGAGCCGACGCACGCTGAGGTCTTCTCGCAGTTCGGTGGAGCCTCCTCTCTCCGGCAACATGTTCAGCTCCATCGGCAGGCCTCCTCGGCGGTCATGGCCACCGCAGTTGCTGTCTGCATGCGTCCAACACGTCCTATCGCGTCTGCATCGTCATGCGCTGCCTAGGGTCCTTGCTGCATGTTGCATGGCCCTTTTCGACATCATAAACCATCGTAGGCACTGCTTGGGCTCAGGCCACCATAACTCCTTGCTACTATTTCTCTAGCTGATTCTGACCGCACGGCTGCGTTCGCAGCGTCGGTTTAATGGTATGGTCCAATTTTCACGCAAAACGGTCGACGCCCGCGTTTTGGATTGTCGGCCGTCTGGAAGGCCTCACCGAGAAAACCTGCCAGCCTGAAAATAGGTAATTTCTGATTGGCTGGTGAACTGAGTAACAAGCTCTACAGAGCTAGGGGGGAGGCTAGTTCTTGGAGGGGTCTCCCATTGTGTCTCATTGTTCATTCCTAATCAGTCTTTTCCAGTTTTCAGCTGCTTTCTGGCGCTAACACTGGCGCGCACATTTCCGAGTAACAAACCCAGAGCTTCAAAACTTAGGCTCTAGAGCAGCAGATTGAGGGGGCAGCAGACTTAAGCAACGAGCGTGGAAGCCCGCACGCTGCATCAATAACGCATGCTGCCCCAACCTGCCGCTTAGATTTCTAGCTTGGTATCAGAGCCAGAGCGTAGCAACAGCAGTTGAAGACTGGCGTACAGGTGCCAGACAACGTCGGCGGATCTCCATACGTGCCAGTACAGGGGAAATGCTGCCTGATTTTTTCCGGCAGCATTGACCCGCCTGGTGGCGGCGTCAAAAACTTTCCCACGGCCACTGGGCCAGGCGAAATGCTGCTGGATTTTTTCCGGCAGCACTGACCCCCACGTTGGACGCGAGGAGGTGAGCGGCCGGCCACGTCAGGTGCTTGCGGGCAACGACGCACGCGGCGAAATCCTCCAGGTGTGATTGACAGCAGGAGCAAGCAGCAGCAGCAGCTTGTAGCAGCACACAGAAGCAGCTAGCAGCATTAGCAACTTGCATCAACAGCAGCAACAGCTCCCTGCAGCAGCAGCAGCAAGCAAGCAGCAGCAGTAAGCAGCAGCTGCAGCAGTAGCAGCAGCCGTAGCAGCAAGCCACAACAGCAGCAGCAGCTGCCTGCAGCGCCTATTGCTGCTCGCAGCCCATAGCGAGCAGCAGCTCGTTGCTTGCTGCCAGCGAGCAATCGCCCGCTACTCGCTGCCAGCGAGCAGCAGCCCGCTGCTTGCTGTCAGCGAGAAGCAGCCCGCTGCTCACTGCCAGCGAGCAGCTGCCCGCTGGGACACAGAAAACCAAAAAAAAGGGAAGAGAGAAAAAAAAACCCCAACCCCGCTGCGTGCAGTAGCAGCCCGTAGCAACAATGAGCTGCAGTTGCAGCATGCAGCAGCTGCAACAGCGTGTAGCAGCGTGTAGCAGCAGCAGCAGTAGCAGCAGCAGCAACAGCAGCAGCAGCAGTAGGAACAGCAGCTGCAGCGTGCAACAACATGCAACAGCAGCAGCAGCAGTGGCAGCAGCACCAATAGCAGCAGCAACACCAGCAGCGGCAATAGCACTAGTAGTAGTGGCCGCAACTGCAGCGGCAGCAGCAGCAGCAGCAGCAGTGGCAGCAACTGTAGCAGCAGCAACAGCCACTACAACGGCTGCAACAATAGCAACTGCTGACGTCAACAGCTCTCTACGGACGTCACTGTTGACGTCATCAACAAAAAAATGTAACAAACAGGAAACCACAAGGGGGACAACAGCAGCACTCACACTCAACACTCTTTGTTGACGGTAGCTATTCGCAGCTGACGTCACTATTGACATCAGTGGCATAAACAAAAAAAACAAAGGAAAAAAAGAAAACGAAGGGACACACGCCCATAGCTCATAGCCCTTGTCAGGAGGGGTCCTCCTCTGTTGGAGGGACCCCTACCTCCCCTTTCTTGCAGCGCCTGCAGTAGCAGCAGCACCAGCCGCAGTAGCAGCAGCCGCTGCCACAGCAACAGCAATAGCAGCAGCATCAGTAGCGGCAGTAGCAGCAACCACAACAGCAGCAGCCGTAGTAGTAGTAGTGGTAGCAGCAGCAGCAGCGGCAGCAGCAGCAGCAGGAGCAGTCGCTATAACAGCAGCAGTTGCCGCAGTAGCAGCAGCGGCAACTGCAGTACCAGCAGCACCAGCAGTAGTGGCAGTAGCAGCAGCAGCAACAATAACAGCAGCAGTAGTAGCAGCAGCAACAGGAGCAGCAGCACCAGCAACAGCACCAGTAGCACCAGCAGCTGCCGCAACAGCACCAGTAGCTGCCGCAGCTACTGCCGCAGCAGCTGCTGCTGCCACAGTGGCAGCAGCAGCAGCAGCCTACTGGTATCGTTGGCGGCAACCCTGACCCCCTCGTTGCTCTTCAGCAGCAGCTCGCCGCCTTGACGTAGCAGCTTGCAGTGCTCCAGCCAGTTGCCTCCCAGTCTCCCGCCAGTGTGCCACTGCCGTTCGTCCCTCCAGGGCACGCCAGACCAGCCGTGTCTGCTGCCACATACTACCTGGCATAGCAACAGACTCAGCGCCAGCAGCAGATAATGACCTCCGTCCTTGGCCTCACTCTGGGTGCCGGCCGCAGGCAGAAGGACTTTGAGACGCCGCCGCCGCCGCTTCAGGCCGGCGAGCAGTTCCGGAGCTGGGAGCTCAGCTTCCGGATCTAGGCACAAGGGGAGGGGCTGTGGGCATACTACACCCTCCCTTACGACCCCACCCAAGCCGACCAGCTGTATGACGTTGGTCGTGCTGTTTGGTCCCTTGTCCCAGTCGCCCCCCCGGCTTCCCGGCTGGCCCTAGAGCCTTTCCTTAGTGACTTCATCGCTGGCGACACTCCAGACTCTGCAGCCGCCTGGCACGTCCTCACCAGGCCCCATCGCCTGTACGGCAACGCTGAGCTCAGTCGTCTGCTCCGGGAGTTCAACTCCGTGCACATGGAAGAGACCGAGACAGTCACTGCCTACTGGCAGCGGGCAGAGGACATCCTTTGTCGTCTCGGCACACCTGCTCCGCCTCCTCTGTCCGCGCTTCTCACCATTAAGCGCGACACCACCAGCGCGTATGCAGACGTCTTCGTCCATTACCCCCAGGACGTCCTTTCCACCATGGCGGCCCAGGGCACCTACATGCCCTGGGCGTACGAGCTTTTCCTCTGCATTGAGGAAGCTAGCCAGGAGTCCCAGCTCCATCACATGGAGGCTCTTGCATCTCCTGCCGTCGCCTCCCCTGTCGTTGCCTCCGTAGCCGTCGCCTCCCCTGTCGCAGCTACCTCCTCGTCTTCGGGAAAGAAGAAGAAGTGCCGGAACAAGAAAGGCAAGGGTCCATTGCAGCAGTAGCAGCAGCAATAGTCGACAGGGTCCGGCGGTGGTGGCTCGGTCTGCTACAACTGTGACCAGCCCGGGCACGGGTGGTATTCATGCCCTTTCCCGACGGACGAGGCGCATGTCATCGTCACCCTGCGTTGCCAGCGGGAGCGCCGTCTCGCCTCTGCTGCCGTCGCTACTGCTGGCCCTGACACTCCGACCTCGTTTAGCAGCTCTCCCACTCCGACAGCTCCACCAGTCCCGCAGACACCCGCATCGCAGCAGTTCTACTCGCCATCGGCGCTTCCGCTTCCTTCGCCGGCTCCGTCCTCCTACTCGGGCTCCAGCGCCGTCACTCCGCGCTCCGCCTACACTCCCGGGCCGTCCTCCCATGAGCGTCAACTGGAGCAGTACATCGCGCTTTAGCTTGGCCTGCCTCACCCTTCTCCCCAGGGAAGTGCGAGTTGCGTCACCTCCTGCCCTCCTACCCAGCAACGCATGACTGAGACTGAGCTGCCGTCGTGCCCCGTTTCCTCGTCTGTCTCGTCGTCTCCCATAGCATCATCCACCCCCTTCTTTTACGACATTGCGTGGCTTGACGATTGGCAGTGTCGTTTTGCACCCACTTCCACCGCGTCTGCGTCCCTTGCTTGCTGCCATGTGACCGTTAGCGATTTGGCGACCCCTGTCCAGGACCTTGCTGAGACCTGGATCATCGACTCCGGGACCACGCATCACATGACGGCCTCTCGCGAGGCCTTCAGTATGCTCGGTCCTGTAGGCGATGTCTCCGGTGTCCGGACAGGCTCCGGACAGGTGTTGCCGGTCCGTGGTGTTGGCGTCGTTCGTTTCCGTGGTCCTGCCGGTGACGTCTTTCTGACCGATGTCCTCTTCGTCCCTGGACTCGAGCTCAGCCTCCTATCTGTGACTGCCCTTGACCGCATGAGCATGGACGTTATACACTCGCGTGGTGTTGGCACTGTGTCGTTGCGTCCATCTGGTCTTGTCATACTACACGCCACCGCCCGTGGCAACCTGTGGCATGTTCCTCGCCTCTCTTCTTCCTCTGCCGTCTCTTCCCCGTCGCCCGCCACAGGCCATGTGTTTGTCACCAGTACGCTTTCTCCTCAGCACACCCGCCTCTTGCATCGCCGCCTTTGCCACGTTCACTCCACCGCTGTAGAGAGCATGCTCCGCACCCAGCCGGCCAAGGGCCTTGACCCGGAGACTTTCCCTCTCCCGTGTCCCAGTGAGTGCATTGATTGCGCTCGGGGGAAGATGCACCGGTTCACGTACCCCTTGTCTTCCTATTGTGCGTCCGCCCCTCTTGACCTTGTTCACTTGGACGTCATGGGCCTTCTCCCCACCGCGTCCGTCGGTGAGCATGGCTGCTATGTCCTCACCCTTACGGACGACTATTCTCGCTATCGCTGGGTCTTCTGCCTCCGGCAGAAGAGCGATGTCGCCCGTGCCATTCAGGACTGGCTTGTCCTCGCGGAGCGCAAGTGTGGCCGCCCTCTTTGCCACTTTGCTCTGATCGCGGCGGGGAGTACATGGGTGAGGCCACGACCTTTCTCGCCTCCCCCGGGATCTACCATGAGACGTCTGCGTCCTACACACCTACCCAGAACGGCGCCTCCGAGCGGTGGAACCGTACCATGGCCGAAGCCGTCCGCACCATGCGGGTCGAGTCCGGTCTTTCTGATGGCTTCTATTTTGAAGCCATGGCCTACATGACCCGGGTCTGGAACCGGATTCCCCACGGTCCCCTTCCCCGCCAGTCCACGCCCTACCAGCACTGGTGCGGTCAGCGCGCTGATCTCCGCCCGGCTCGCGTCTGGGGCTGCGTAGCCATTGTGTGGCTCCCCGCCCCACAGCAGGGTGGCAAGCTCGCCCCCTACGGATGCCCCTGCACCTTCCTCGGCGTGTCTCGTCAGTCCAAGGCCTGGCGCTTCTGGGACCCGTCCTGGCACTGCCTCGTCGAGTCACGCAATGCCCTCTTCTCCGAGGAGCTCTTTCCCCGCGACCTCATTCACTCGGGCTCGTCCGTGTCCCTTCCGTCGCGTGGGGGAGTGGTGAGTCCATCCTCCGTCCTGTCGCTTCCAAGTGACACAGCACTCTGTCCCTGTGAGCCAGTAGCCCCACTTGCGTTAGCTGGCCCCTCAGGGCCAACAGTCCCCGTCGCGTTTGCGGGCCCTTCCGGACTAGCAGTCCCGGTCGCGCCCGCTAGCCCCTCCGGACCAGTAGCCCCGGTCGTGTCCGTTGGCCCATCCGGACCAGTAGTCCCGGTCTCGCCTACTGGCCCCTCCGGACCAGCAGCCCCGGTCGTGTCCGCTGGCCCCTCCGGGCCAACAGCCCCAGTCGCGTCTGCTGGCCCCTCGGGGCTAGCAGTCCCCGCCGCGTCTGCTGGCCCTTCCAGACCAGCAGTCCCGGTCGCGCCTGCTGGCCCCTCCGGACCAGCAGCCCCGGTCGTGTCCGCTGGCCCCTCCGGACCAGCAATCCCGGTCGCGCCAGCTGGCCCCTCCGGACCAGCAGCCCCGGTCGTGTCCGCTGGCCCCTCCGGGCCAGCAGCCCCAGTCACGTCCGCTGGCCCCTCGGGGCCAGTAGTCCCCGCCGCGTCCGCTGGCCCCTACAGACCAGTAGCCCCGGTCTTGTCCGCTGGCCCCTCCGGGCTAGCAGCCCCAGTCGTGTCCGCTGGCCCCTCCGGACCAGTAGTCCCGGTCGCGCCCGCTGGCCCCTCTGGACAAGTAGCCTCGGTAGTGTCCGCTGACCCTTTCGGGCCAGTAGCCTCGTCCGTCTCCGTTGTTCCGTCGAACTTAGTGCCATCTCCCACCCGATCACGCTACACACATGGCCCAGGCGGCAGCTTCCAACCTCGGCCGACAGTGAGCGCCCAGACCCTCGCACCGCGTCCTGTGGCGCCTCGATCCCCTGTGGCTCCACATGTCTCCTCCACTCCCACGGTCGTGAGTGGGGACCCTGGCACGAAGGCTCTCGGCCTCACCACCTCCGCCATCATCTTTGACCTTCACCCAGGCTCTGCACTGGGCTACGCCATGCTTCATCACGAGCATCGGCATGCTGTCATGGCTGCACTCGCCCGCATCCCACCTGGAGCCCGTGATGTACACGCCCTCTCAGTCCGGTCCACAGCACGCCCGGAGGAGCCAGCCACCCTACGCGAGGCTCGAGCCTCTCCTGAGGCCACGCATTGGGATGCTGCCTACGCCGAGGAGCTCGCTGCTATCCGATAGCACCACGTGTATGACCACGTCGACCTCCCTCCAGGTCGGAAGGCCATTGGCGCCAAGTGGGTCCTCCGGCGCAAGTGGAAGCCTGACGGGTCCTTGGACAAGTACAAGACCCGCCTCACAGCCAAGGGGTTTGCTCAGGTCCCTCGGGTTGACGACGACCAGATCTTTGCCCCAGTCGGTCGGTTCTCCACTAGCCGGGCGCTCTTCAGACTGGTTGCCCAGCATGGGTGGGAACTGCATCAGATGGACGTGAGCAACGTGTTCCTCCATGGCTCACTGGAGGATGAGGAGCTCTACATGGTGCAGCCCCCAGGCTACGACGACGGTACTGGGAGAGTCTGGCGGCTACGGAAGGCCCTCTATGGCCTGAAGCAGTCGCCTCGGTGCTGGAACCAGGAGATCAGCAGCACACTTCTCCGTGGCGGCCTCCAGTGTAGCACCGCTGACCCCGGCACTGTTTCTCAGTCTGAGAAGTCAGACCTTCGCCGCAGTTCAAGTATACGTTGACGATCTCCTCATCGCGTCGCCAGACACGGCCACCATCCAGCGTGTCAAGGACTTACTGCACACCGCTTACCAGATGAAGGATCTCGGGTCTGCCCGAGTCTTCCTTGGCATGGAGCTCGAGCACGATCGCTCCCAGGGCATCCTACACGTCCACCAAGCTGCCTATGTGCAGACCTTGTCCGCTCGCTTCGCCGAGGACCTGCCTCTCGTGTCCAGCGCATCTTCACCTATGTCACCCGATGGCCAGGTGAAGCTGAAGAGTCCTGACCCAGCTGTTGTGGGGGAGCCAGTTGATGTGACCACGTATCTGCGGGTCATCGGGTCACAGATGTTCCTGGCGAGGACAACGCGTCCAGACATCGCGTTCGCCGTCAACCTCCTGGCCAAGTTCTCTCAGGAACCGCGTCACTTCCACTACGAGGCCGCAATCCGAGTGCTGCGCTATGTCGTCTCGACCCCTCGACGAGGTCTCATGTTCCGCCGCCAGTCGTCCGTCGTCGCAGTGGGCTACACCGACAGTGACTGGGCCGGCAGTCCAGACGGCAAGAGTCGCACTGGCTGGATCTTCCTGATCGGCGGCACAGCTGTGTCCTGGCGCAGTGGTAAGCAAGGGTGCATTGCACGCAGCACTGCTGAGGCTGAGTATGTGGCACTTGGCTCAGGCGCGTGTGAGAGTGTGTGGTTGCGTCGTCTGTTGTCTGAGTTGCATTAGTCTGTCGCATCCATCACCTTGCATTGTGACAATGAGAGTGCCATGGCCATTGCCGACAATGACGGTGTGCATCACAGTCGCACAAAGCACATCAATGTTGAGTATCACTATGTGCGTTCGTTGTTGCACGACGGCAGCATCAGCATCGTGTGGGTTGAGACAGCACGACAACTGGCTGACTTCCTGACCAAGGCACTGAAGCGGGACTCGTTCAAGAAGGCTGTGAGTTCAGTCGGCGTGCGTCCGTGATTTGCTCTCTTGGTCTCTGCGTGCGTCTCTGCGTGCCCTGGGGGAGTCTGGATGTTGACCGTGTGTCTGCCCGCCCATGTGCACTACGCCTGTGAGTCATGGGGGAGTGTTGGTTTTTGCTCTCATTGTGCTTTGTTGTGTCCTCCCGGCTTGTGTACATCGGCGTGCAGATGACTGACGGCGAGACTCGACGCTGATGGAGTGTCTTCCGGTGGAGCCGACGCACGCTAAGGACTTCTTGTAGTTCGCTGGAGCCTCCTCTCTCTGGGGACGTGTTCAGCTCCATCGGCAGGCCTTCTC
>SZWC01008855.1:17061-34384 GCA_023375785.1 Penium margaritaceum
CCCCGCCCCCGCCTCCCTCCCTCCCTGATGCAGTGCAGCAGTGTACGGTGTGGACGAGGACGTGCGCACACGCATGCTTCACCTGTAGGCACGCATGCACCACTATTCAGGCCCCGCATGCGAGTGACGTCGTGTGTCGACGGCAGTGATGCTGCTGCTGCGACACGCACACGGACAGAGTTCCCTTATGCACCTGCGGGTGCGCTTGATTTCACACCAAGTTTGCTCTGAGCTGCCATTTCACCTCAGTGCTGCCGTCTGGTGTCTCCACGGTGCCCAGCCATAGCCAAACTTTACATGGTGCTGGGCACCAACACTTCCCGTGGTGCAAGGGGCTGCATGTCGGCAGCATTTTATTTTTTGTTCCCTGACGAGCAAATCAGGGAACAAAGAGGGCTGCTGCGCTGTGGTCCCACTGTCGAAGCCATGTGCACGTCTGCACAACAAAGGGACTGTGGGGGCGTGCGTTCGTTGGAGACCAACCTTTGCAGCTCTTCCCATTCGTTGCAAGGCACATGGTTCACAGGGTCCACCACAACAGCACGTGCGCAGTGATGCGTGGCAGCATGCGCGTGTGTGTGTCTGTGTCTGTCTCTTGTTGCCTTGCACCGCGTTTCCCATGCATGCTGCAGAACTCGGTGTTGGGGGTGGTGCTGGCATCACAGCACTTTGCGTCGCCGCTGGTGGCGGCGCCTCCAGCCGTGTCTGCGTTGTGCCACTCTGTGCTCGGCAGCCTGCTGGCATCGTTTTGGCGGGCAGCCGACGACCGCAAGCGTCGGGCAAGTTAGACAGGCTAGCTTTGAATGCTTCTCATGGATACCATACAAGGGGGGGGGGGGGGGGGATATTCGTCCTACAGAGCCACCCATGCATTTTTCGAGGCTCATGGCTCGTGCTCATTCTTCTCTGGCATAGCTGGCTTAACTGTTATGTGATATGATGAGGGGTTTGCATTGGTGGCTCAGAAGATTGAACCACCATTTAGGGTGATGGGAGCTGTTAGTTTGCTTGATGGTCTCGTGCTCGTTTCCTCTACAACTTTCTCTAGGATTATGGATGTTTCCATAATTATTATGAATCTGTGCATTAAGCAAAACCATTGTTTGGAGTTGTGAGTTCAGTGCTTACTTTGTTTTACCAATGAAACGATTGCGACCACTTCATCTGGATGTGCACAACGAAGCAGTGTACAGGAGTACCCAACACCACTTAAGGAGGTGCAAGTGGCAAAATAGGCATTCCAATGGTGCTCACCTATCATACTCACAATTGATGAAACAATGCAGAAAGGGCATGCCCCTAGAATAGAATGTGGGGGGCCTAAGATGTGTTGCATCGTGTAACTCTTATAAGGATTGTGGTGTATGCTCCTCGTGGGAAAGCAATCGCCATGGGTTGTTGGATCATTTCACTTTTGTTGACCTTGTATGAGATGGATTTTGGTTGGGTGTGTGTTGACTTGTGCTTTCGAATTGTTTCTAAAGCACACACAATCATTGGAAGTGATGTAGCATGTGGAGATGAAGGGGAATTTTTTTAACATTTGAGTCACGTAGTGGAAAATTTTGGGATGAGAGAAAGGCTTCAATCATATTTTCAGCTATCATTTTCAGTCTTTGAATTCTAGGAAGTTCCACCCCCTTACAGCTCATCTTAGACATCCTTGACCATGTTCTTTGACATGATTGCACTAAGTTTCAATGTGGATTGTGCATGTCTCAAAATAAAGGTTTATTCATAGATTTTCTACTAAATAATATAAAATATCCTGAGGATTTTATCCCGGACATGTTGGTTGTCTGGGGGGAAAACAAGGAGACTTCAACCACAACTCAATTTACAAAGAGAGAACCTCCCCAAAACCGTTTTATCGCCCGTGTTCAAGCTTGTGTGAGGATATGTTTTGGGGCGAAATAGCTCTAATATCGTAATAGGGGGTTTGCCCGTCGAAAAATAAAATCGAAAAAAATGGGTCATCGCTCGATCGCGATTGAGCGAAAACGCCCATGTAAATTTTTTATTTTTTTTTCCATGGCACACAAAACCCCTTAGGTTTGCGAGACAAACACCTTCAAACCCATCCCCGAATTACATTCGGGGTTGAAGGTTTTATTTTTGGGTTCGGTCACCATATGCCCAGTTTTCGGAACTATATAGCTCATTCGCCCGTCGTCGTGCGAAAAATAACCCAGGTATCAACGGACCGTCGAAAATAACGCAGGTATCAACGCCGAGCGAGAAAGCAACCAGCCGCCCACGAGGTAAAAAATATTACTCATCTGCCAACGTTACACAGAAAATACCTGAGGAACCCAAAAACGCTAAAAAAATGTCATGTTCTCGCCACATACCATGTAGCATTGATGCATGAGATGATTTTTGTCATTCACTATGTCTCAGACGAATGCACCATTGCAATTTTTTCCATGTCAGGTCCAAAACACATGCTGTGATCCAGCATGAAAAAAGGGGTGGGCGGCAGGTTGATTTTGTTGCGGAGGCTGGGCGGATGGTTGCTTTTGTAATGCAAGGTGGGCGGATGGNCGCCAACGTTACACAGAAAATACCTGAGGAACCCAGAAACGCTAAAAAAAATGTCATGTTCTCGCCACATACCATGTAGCATTGATGCATGAGATGATTTTTGTCATTCACTATGTCTCAGACGAATGCACCATTGCAATTTTTTCCATGTCAGGTCCAAAACACATGCTGTGATCCAGCATGAAAAAAGGGGTGGGCGGCAGGTTGATTTTGTTGTGGAGGCTGGGCGGATGGTTGCTTTTGTAATGCAAGGTGGGCAGATGGTTGCTTTTCTTCCGAACCACGGGCGGATCGTTACTTTTCGTCCGAACGACGGGCGGATGAGAGTCACACTTTGCGTTTTATGGGTATCTGAGCTATTTCACCCTTTATTTTTTGCGCGGGCATCTGCTGGGCCCCGCGGTAGCGGGGCCCAGCAGATTCCCTTTCAACGCATGGGGTGTCTCGGACCCGTCATGCAAACCCCATGCAAACCCCTCCCTCGAAAAATCACAAACACCTCAAACGTGGGGTTTGTGATTGTTCAAGGGGCGTGATGACGTCATCCATCCAAAGCTGCATTTCATGCAGCGAAGGCATGGTGTTTGCGCTCTTTTCTTTGGATACGTCGTTTTTTTTTCTGCGACCGGTGGATGTTTCATTGTTAAAGGTCAAATCAGTTGGGCATGGGGTTATAAAAGAGCGATACATGGATATGGGGGATCTATCGGGAAATCGATGGGTATATGGTCACACCCCCGTATGTTTTGTACTCCAACTAAAGCAGACGGTCAGCCCGAGGTGGTGACGGATCGATGACACTTTTCCTTCCGCATCTCGCGGTTGTGGATCTCGTGAGACGATCGGCTCCTTGGTGCGCTTTGTCGTTTTTCGCCAGTCCTGTGGCATTCCCTTTTTCATGACCACCGTCTGCGGGTGAAACGAGAGGCCCACGAGACGCCCTACTTGAGTCATGCTGACGACGCCCTGACTTGGCGTTCGTCGGGCTAATGGGTGACTGCCGCCCATTTCCTCCAGACCGCGTCTCACGTCCAACTAGACGGCAGAAAGAAGCCAATGACGATATAAGAGAAGAAAGGGAATGATTACACTACTTTCTAGATATGTGAGCGACTGTACAACGTTTCTGAAATTATACCAGTTCCAGGTACAAGATGATGAAGAGGCCGCTACGAAGTTCTTCCTTTCTAATCAGATATCTTAGCAAGTCATTGACTTTAGATAAACGAAATTTATTAGCAGATGTTACCAAAAGAAATTTCCCTTACCTTTCGTGTGTCCAACGTCAACCACAGTCCGTTCTTACAGTTCACGAGTCATGGAACGCAACATCGTTCAATAACAACTATCAAGTTGTTATACCTCATGATAACGCTAACGTTGAAACAAATCCTATCAGATTCAAGTCAGATCACTAAATTTTCTGCATACCAAGAGAAGAAAATCTCGACTTAAAAAAGGAAAGCAATCCGATGCACTTAATGCCTGAATGTATCGATATAGATCATCAAAACCCCATCCATATGGTGGTTCAATCCACAACGTGGGATGTGCATGAGGACATTGCCCTTGTTTCACATTCGCATCACAAATATTACACACTCAAAGCGTTATTTTATATGTATGAAAACTTTGATACCCACCCCTTTAGGGTTTGGTGCATGGAGGTAATACAAAAGAATGGATTTGTTGTTTCCCATACAGAAATAAATTAGTCACGAAATTGTTTCATTCATTTTCCATACATGAGAAGTTGGTTTTACACCCCTAAACTGAGTTCCATTTCCTAAGGGGAGTGTATGAGAGTAGTGTGCTCTTTCTCCATTCAGAAGTACATTGATAAGGCACTTAGTGTATGATTTTATCTTATATACAACATTTTACCCTATCCCCACGGGAAAACTTAATGTGTGAAAATTGACAAAACTGTATGAGGGAAGTGTGCTCGTTCCCTACAAAAAATTGCAACAACCACAAACTGAAAGCATCTTTTTCTACTTATTGAGAAATATTGAACCCCACCTCTATCAAAGGGGTATGGAAGTGGGGTAGTCTTACCAGGGCATTCTGCTTTTTGCGCATCAATAAACTGATCATACACTTGGTGTGTGATTCTTTCTTAAATGGGTCATGAAAACCGCTTGTGTTTGGGGTCAGGTTCGCAAGGGTAGTCTTTAAGCTAAGTAACTTCGTTTCCCATGCAAAAATACAATGAAGATGAACTCAATGTTCTCTTAATGAAACATTAGAAATCATCTCCCACTGAGGGGCTCTCGTGTGTGGGTATAATGTATGGGGGTGTGTTCATTTTTCGTTAAAAATACACTAATTATATAGACAATGTGGAACTTTGGAACCCCATCTGTGTTATGGTGTATGCTATTAGAGTGAAGTTTCATGGGAGAGTCACTTGTCTTCTATGGAAAGATATGCTCATCACGCACTTACTCCGTGGTTTTGTTTTGCATGCAATGTTTGACCCCCACCCTAATGGGGGTATGTTGTTGATTACGTGTAATAACAATGCACTAGTTGATTATGTAAAAATGCATTGATAATGTAATTTTTGCATTGTTTGGACTTGTGTGGTCACGTGTGTGGGGACAATGTATGAAAAAAATTCTCATTGAAAAAACGCAGATCCCACACTCTTTTTTGAAATTATCTTATATGAATTTTTAGACCCAATTTAAAATTTTAATTATAGCGTGTGTGCGTGTATATTTTACGATACGGGGGTGTGACCATATACCCATCAATTTCCCGATAGATCCCCCATATCCATGTATCGTTCTTTAACAACCCCATACCCAACTGATTTGAACTTTAACACTAAAACATCCACTGGTCGCAGAAAAACGACGTATCCAAAAAAGCCACGCGAACACCATGCCGTCGCTACATGAAATACAGCTTCGGATGGATGACGTCATCACGCCCCTCGAACAATCAGAAGCCCCACGTTTGAGGTGTTTGTGATTGTTCAAGGGACGGGTTTGCATGGGGTTTGCGTGAGGGGTCCGAGACACCCCATGCGTTGAAAGGAAATCTGCTGGGCCCCTCTACCGCGGGGCCCAACAGATTCCCGCGCAAAAAATAAAACCTTCAACCTCGAATGTAATTCGGGGTTGGGTTTGAAGGTGTTTGTATCACAAACCTAAGGGGTTTTGTGTGCCATGGAAAAAAATTAAAAATTTGACATGGGCATTTTCGCTCAATCGTGATCGAGCGATGACCCATTTTTTTGATTTTATTTTTCGACGCGCGAACCCCCTATTACGATGTAGGGATTTATGTTTTGCACAGGCTCCACTCGCGCAAAACATAGAAAACCCTATATTGTAATAGGGGTTTTGCGTGTCGAAAAACAAAATCGAAAAGAATGGGTCATCGCTCGATCGCGATCTCGCGAGGGATCGAGGGTCGCGATCGAGCGACGGTCACATGACCCTCATTTTCATGCTCGATCTGCAATTCATGTCGCTGATCGCACATGGCGAGGGAGCCGGATACGTCGTTCTTATATTTTAAACTGCTGGATATGGGGAACATAAAATTTCGCACTTCGATAGGGGAGGGTCTGCCCTTCAGGAATGTGGATATTAGAGCTATTTCGCCCTTTGCGATATGTTTGCAATAATTTCATTTCTATAAAATATTTTTCTTCATTGTTTTTTTTATGTGAAATGTTTGCCCCTTACCTTGTGGAGTTTCTAGTGCATGGGTTAATATTTGAGGGAAACAAGTTTGCTCACTACATAAAAATATGCTAATTATAAGGTCACTGTGATTTTGTAAAAATGTGAAGTTAGACCTATAAAATTGTATTTATAAGTGCAGATAGCAAGTATGCACAACCACTATCTCTTGTGCATAGAATTTGACGCTACAATTCACTTAATGGGTCTTGCTATCTACAAGAGCACAAAAGGATAACATTGAAAGTTTTATGTTTTGGGACACCATTAAGAGTATAAGAAAAAATATATTACACCTGAATTATTTAGATTTAAATACATTGCATTTGGTTTTGTTCCATTTTGATAATGTTCCAATATGGGTTTTGCGCTAAGGTTGATGGGCCACGTCCACATGCGTGATGCCAAATTTGTTGCCGTTTGCTACCAAACATGGATTTATTCACATTTATTATGACCAAAATTACGGTTGAACCTTTTCTTAAAGGTGGAGTTTAGATTATTTGAAAATTTCAATATTATGATTTCTCAAATTTAACTCCTTACATAACCATCATAGAGTAATTGAGACTGGATTTTAGGTGACTCCGTAAACCAAAATTAGGACAAAGAGACTTGCAACTTGATACTTGAATACCATGTGTTCATTTTTCAGCTTTGCAATCTAAATGGAATTTATCATCAATTTTGTTATTCTTTCACGTAATATACGTGCATGCATTCACATTGCATATATAGTAAAAAATATGGTTTCTCTTGTGTTTAAATGCATGCTTGCTATTCAATGCACATTAAATATAGAATTATTTCATTTATAGGTGCATGCATTTACGCATAGATGATGCATGTGGAATAAATGATAATATTATGATTATGTAACAGCTCGAGACATCTTTTACGACTAAAGTCTGAACCTAAAACTTAGGCCCTTACAAAGTGTAGTCCATGGAGGACCGGTGAATGGTCACCTCAAATGGAAAGCGTCGTCATAGGGCATGGGCATAAAACAATAACCCCAAGACTAATCGTTCCATGTGGAACACGAATCTTGTGACTAGCTAGAGAGGAGGTGGAGTGACACGATGGATTCACCATCGCGGCACTCCTTTCACCTAGAATCCGACCATAGATATTTTCCAAGTTAGATTCGAACCAAACTCTAGCCCATTATGTTTCTTCGGGCTTTGGCTCCTCGAAACTTGAGCCTCAACTACTCGAAGAACCCGATAATTGTTTAACGACCAGGTTTACCATAAAAATGGCTTGTACGCTGTTGGGGTTTTGGAGCCTGCAGTAACGAAGTCACCGCGTGCTCTGATGCAACAAGGGTGCCTTGTTGCTGTCCAAGATCTCTATGCCTAGCAAGCAAACCTTGTACTCCAATGTGTAGAAGCGGAAGACTTGGATTGAAACTTGTAATTGAAAAAGAATATCAAGTACAAGTATGGTACAAGGAAGCAGTGGCAAAACACAGCTCAGCTTAGTGCTCTGAGACAACCTGCCCCATCCGAGGGTGCAACACCTTACTATACCGTCAAGGCTGTCGTTGCAAGGGTCCCAGCACGGTCACCGTACTTTCAGGTGAAATGGCCTTCAGGTTGTCAGGGCAGTCTCCTCTCCACGCTGGCAGCCACTGCCAGACTTACTAGGTCGTCAGAGGTCTTCTGACCCTCCTAGCCAAGCTGGAAGAGTGCTGCCAGGCTTACTAGGTCGACAGAGGGGAACTCCAACAGATTCCTTCCAGACTTGATTAGCACTACACAGGCAGAGATGACGCCAGACACTGACACTGAGCTCTCACGCCTAGACATAACTCCTGGCCCACAGATGGGCAACGTCAAGCAAGACAGCTGAAGCGAAACAGCTTGAGTCTTGCACGTAGTCTGGTCACCACACCGAGGTAGTCAGGCCTTCAGGTAGTCAGGGGCGTCCTCTTGCCCAGGCTGGCAGATTGTTGCCAGGCTTACTTGGGTCTTGAGATGAGAGCGACTGTAGAGTCTTGGTCTGAGGCGTTGTCTGGCAAAGGAGGACTGCTGGTGCAACTACTAGAGTTGATGGAGTTGCTATTGAGTCACTGGAGTTACTACTAGACATTCTGCTGGAGTTACTGGACTGACTGAGTCCAGTCTGCTTTTATACTGGGATCCTGGCAAGTTGACCAGCTACATTGTGCCCAGAGGAAGCTTCCTACTATAAGGTCGTAGCTTCCTTCTCAAGGAATCTTCCCGGTCCAAGGCGCGCAGCTTCCTCCTCAAGGAAGCTTCCTGAATGCTGGCATCTTGGTCGTGGTCCCAACTGCTAAGTCGTGCATGTTGCCGCTAACGTAGGGCGGTCCCCACTCTTGGCTCCACATGCAGCTGTTGAGTCGTGCATGTAGTAGCTGATGTAGCTGCTGAGTCGTGCATGTGGTAGTTGATGTAATGCTGAGTCGTGCATGCACCACCTGATGTAGAGTGGTCCCTGCTCCAGAGCCCTGCTTGCATGTGCTGATGCAAGCGGTCCCAGCAGTCCAATCAGGTGTAGCCCCACCCTGACTGGTCTGGGCCAAGTACCCAACAGTGCTTGCTTGCACTACGCAGCTACTGACCAAGCTAGGCTTGCAGGCATGCTCAGCCCTGCTGTGCATGCTTGAATCAAAGATCCAGGCTCCTTTGCCCCCTTGGAGCTAGATGCCAGAATTAAATGTGGCCTGTACATCAGAAATTCCCGGGCGAGCCGCACCCGAGTATTTACGGATAAAAATCCGTAATTTTGCATATAGACCTCCGATTGTCGATCCAACTGCGCCATGTTGAAGCCGTCGCTTAGCGTAGTTATCTCTCACTCTAACACTCCCCCTCGATAGGTGCACTGATGAATGCAGAGACTGTCGTATTTGTTTAGTGGAGAAATGAGTGATCAGTGGAGGTTTCAGTTGCTCGCAAAAAAGGTCTGATTTCAGAAGAGTCTTCCGGGTTGCTCTTGGGTGTTCTCCGGCTGTTGGGAATTTTTGCGAAAAAACGGGGCTCGAATCGGTCGAGTATTGGCTTGGAAACGCTCGATATGAGCTTTCCTGGGTTTTGTCGGGGTCGTTGTCTGGTTGGAGCCGGTCGGGTGGAGCAGAAAAATTATTTTGGGTGAGGCTGGGTTCACCTGCCCACTCACCACCGAGGTTGCTTCATGCAGAAGCAACCTCCCACAGCCCAAGCCACCGTGTCACTCATGCACGGGCTTGGATGTGCAGTGGAAGGCTCCAGAAGCTTCCACTAATGAGGTGCTTACGAGGCGGGACCTCCGTTGGGACCGCCTGCTTGGACCGCCAACATGTTGCAGCCATCCGTGGCCTACGAGTATAAAAGCCCGCTGCCAGTCTTAGTTTTCTGATGCTGCAGTCTTCTGCTCCCCCTGTCGCTCCAGCCAGCTGCTTCGACGACTCCACTTCAGCTACTTTCGCCACTTACTTTAGTGACACTCCGCTGCTTAAGCTTGACTCTACCATGGCTGAGGCAGCCATCGTGCCTCTATGTCCATTCTTGGTCAATCTCCACTCCTGGAACGACCTCCCCTGGCGTTTGTTGCAGCTGGAACACCTTTCTTGGTCGCCGTCGCCGTCGTTGCTGGATTTGTAGCTGCCGTCAATCTTTTGGGTTGCCCTGTTTGGGCTGCCCGATTAGGGCCCCCGTCGCTTTCGACCATTACCCCTGGCATCTCGCCATTTTTTTCTCTCTCGAAACCCGTCGGCTTCGTCGAGCGGAGCTCATCGCTTGCTCATTTTGCACGCTCCACCGGCCACGACCACTATTAAGGTCGCCGCCGTCCTGCACGTGGCAATCTGCCACCCTTTTTTTTTCTCTCGAGCAGAGGCCTTGCGCGAGGCCTCGCTCACTGCTCGCTGGCCACCTCCCTGCCGTCGCGGCAGGGGCCTGGCGCCAGCCTGCTGTCGCGGCAAGGCCTTATCGCGCCGGTGCCTGCCATCGCGCCAGGCCTTTAGGCCAGCTCGCCGTCGCGGCGAGCTGATGCTGTGGCTGTTGGACGGACGTCCAACATGGACGTCGCTCCACTCCCCCCTCCTTTCGCTCGGCGCTCCCCCTTATCAGCCCCTGTTTCGCTCGCTCCAACGAGCCTTTTTTTTCTTTTTTTCGGTTGCGATGTCCTGCTCGCACACGAGCTCGACCTGATGGGACTGTATTTTCAAACTGTAGCTCACCAGCCACTTGTGGCTTCAAGTATGCCCCATTTTCTCTTTCTGTAGTGCTACTCTGAGCTCGTAGTTCGCACGCCGCAGCCAGAAAAATAGAAGTGGTGAGCACCACTTGCGATGAGAGATCCTCCGACAAGGATTCAACCAGTTGCTTACTGCTGCCGATTGCGGCTTCTCCAGCTGCTGCTACTGCTTCGCTGCTGCACCAATCGTTGATGGAGGAGGATCCATAGTGGCGAGAAGTAAACTCGCCCTATGATTTTCTTGGGGGTGAGGTAACCCAAAAAACTGGGTTCTGACTGCTGCCGAAATAAAATATGCATTCTGAGAGTTTTTTTTAATCCACCAGGCTACCTGCAGTAGACTTGGGACGTCTCCCATTTTTTTTACAGTCACTCCTGCTGCTGGTGGTCTTTGCTTCCACCTCCAACAAGGCACCGCAACCAGGTTGGGTGTATAGCTTCAATCCGCATGACGGATAGGCTTAGCCACGTACTCGTTGTGATCACGACGAGCTGCTTCAAGGTCGTTACCTAACCTCGGGCTCCTCGCCTTCACTCCGACAGCTGCTCCGACTACTGCACTGCTGCTTCAGCTCTTGCTCCGAGGTCAGTTGCTGCAAGCACGCGGTTCACGATGTGTGACTTGCGATCGTGAGGAGCGAACTTGCCCCTCCACCAATTTTTGCGTTTAGGTGGAATTTTGAGGACGAGATCATTGACTGCTTCAGAGTTCCGACGTCTCTGTCGCAAATTTCAACTAGCTGCAGAATCTGGTGGAAAGCAGCTGTGAGCAGATTGCACATGTTGCCAGTCTCTATGCATGCCTCCTTCGTCAAGACGAGCTAAGTGCTTCCACCTGCCACTCCGGCAGGATTTTTTCATGGAGCGTAACTGCTCCATTCATGCATTCCACCAGACACGTGGTGGGCTTATTACGTCCACCTGCCACCCCGGCAGGATTTTATCGTGGAACACAACTGCTCCATATATGCATACCACCTGACACCAGGTGGGCTTATTGCTTCCACCTGCCACCCCGGCAGGAATGTTTCTACTTCATAGCTCACTGCATTGTGGGCTGCTTTAAGGCTTGACCAAACGCCATCACTCCACCTTCCCCTCACTACGGGATCTCCTTTGTTGTTCCTCTAGCAAAGTGAGCTGCTGTTGGCGGAATGTGTTGCTGGCGATGTCAGGGCTGCTCCTGTTGTGGTCGATGTCAACTTGTAACCAACTGTTGCGTCGAGCTCTTGACTCCTTTTTTTTGTGTTTTAGGAGTCCCTCCTTTTTTTTCTTCTTCTTCTTCTGCTGCAACCCGATCCATCCCATGAAACGGGATTTGCGGTTTTGAGAAGCAAATGAGGAGTTGTTGACAAGCGACCCCATCTCGGTGTGCTCATCACTCCTGCACCAGTGGTGGTGAGTTGCCCCGGAGCTGCCACCATGCTGCTGCCTCTTGTGCCGACGCCGTGTCGATACACTTCCAGCCTGTAAGCTCATTATGTGAGCTCCCACATGCTCGTGGCTCCATATACGAGCATCTGCTGCATCACAGCTGCTCTTACAGGTCGTACGCTGGCTTCTCCTTGGCCGCCTGCTGCATTGGCAGTGTATGTTGTTGTCGCGTTGGCTCTGTACAAGCTGATGAAGATTCAGCTTGTCACGCGCTTTGAGGCTCATGTGAACCTCTGCTTGCTTTTGAAGACACGTGCACCTCAGCTGCACTGCTGCATCATCAGCATTCAACTGCTGGATTGTATTTTGTTGGATGGAGCATAAGAACTCCATCTGGGATGCGGCGCCACTGTCCGCTTCGTTGGTCTGCTAATGGATGTTTGGCGACGCGTCCAACCCTATGACCACTAGTGCCGATAATCTTCTCTCGAGTAGGCACTGTTGTTGCGACTCCTGCTTGCCGCTGCCAGGCTGCACATGGCAGCCTGGTTCCTTGGTCACCACTCCACTCTCCATGAGCTCCTGCAAGACCGCTGCTTGCCTTGGCTCTCTAGCAATCTGGGTTGTTGCCGATGGCTTCCCTGCTTGCGACTCGCAAAACAGTGCATGGTGTGATGCCAACCCTTGTGACATCATCACGTGGGTATTTGCAAAGTACCGCTGCTTGTTGTCAACTGTTGCTTGTGACACTTGAAATCCTTGTGGCACTGTTGCATGCTTTGACTACTGCAAATGTGCCGTTCTGGATGCTTCAAGGAACGCCACAAGGATTTGAACGCTTCCTTCATGAGAAGATGAAGTAGAGTATGTCTGCTCAAGACGGACATGCTCCGGCATGTCTAGAGAAGAACTGAGCTGTGGCAGTCGTGCAGATGGCTGATGTGATGCTGATGAAGCCTTTTTTAGCTGCAAGGCCTCATTTTGTTGCTGGATCTACGTCACCCGACATTCAGGTTGAGTTGCTTGGGCAACTAGCAGCTCACAGGTTTGCCGCTCTCGTTGGAAATTGTGCCGCTGCTTGCCAATCTGCTGCCATTGCTCCGTGCTTTCATGCTTGAAAGCTTGCTCCCAAGCTGTCTCATGATGACCTGTATCAAGCAGTACTCGTACAAGTGCCATGGATGACACTTCCGTTGCAGCTTGCTGTGACTTTGTCACACATTGCTGCACAATGCCCAACTGTGCAGATCCTATCACTTGCATCTGCACTGGCATGAGAGTTTGTGGTATGAACTTTGCCACATTAGCCTGCGGGTCTGTTGCGGTTGATAACGGATGTAGTTGTGCCAGTTAAAGCTGATGTTGAAGATGCACATGCTGCTGAATCTGGGACAACTGCTGCTGAAGTTGTGGACGGTGAGCTTCAAAACTCGTGCCAATCAACTACTGCCGCAAGACTCCATTTACACGCACGTCATAACGACGTGCCCTTGTCCGAAGCACCTCCTCTCTTGAGCGCTCCGTCGCCTCAGCTCCTGCTTGCTCTCTCCTTGGACCATGTCCTTGGTCCATGCACAAGCTTGGCGCTGATAGGCCATTGAAATGTTGAGAGACCATTTGTGGGCTCTCCATATTGAGGTCGCTCAAAGCGTCCTTCATATCTCCATGTGTGCAGGGTCGCCACATCACGTGCTCACCCTGCCACTGGTGAGTGATGACAATCGTTGTCATCCTTTGAAGCTTGAGTTGTAACTGCTGCTTCTTACTGGCGACACGGGTCTGCTGCTCTAATCGCATGTTGAGCATGTCCAGACGTCCTTGTACTCTGATACCATGTTTGGGTTTTGGAGCCTGAAGTGACGAAGTCACCGCGTGCTCTGATGCAGCAAGGGTGCCTTGCTGCTGTCCAAGATCTCTATGCCTAGAAAGCAAACCTTGTACTCCAATGTGTAGAAGCGGAAGACTTGGATTGAAACTTGTAATTGAAAAAGAATATCAAGTACAAGTATGGTACAAGGAAAAAGTGGCAAAACACAGCTCAGCTTAGTGCTCTGACACAACCTGCCCCATCCGAGGGTGCAACACCTTGCTAGACCGTCAAGGCTGTCGTTGCAAGGGTCCCAGCACGGTCACCGTATTTTCAGGTGAAATGGCCTTCAGGTTGTCAGGGCAGCCTCCTCTCCACGCTGGCAGCCACTGCCAGACTTACTAGGTCGTCAGAGGTCTTCTGACCCTCCTAGCCAAGCTGAAAGAGTGCTGCCAGGCTTACTAGGTCGACAGAGGGGAACTCCAACAGTCCTTCCAGATTTTATCAGCACTACACAGGTAGAGCTGACGCCAGACACTAACTCTGGGCTCTCACGCCTAGACACAACTCCTAGCCCACAGATGGGCAACGTCAAGCAAGACAACTCAAGCCAGGCAGCTTGAGTCTTGCACGTAGTCTGGCCACCATAGTGAGGTAGTCAGGCCTTCAGGTAGTCAGGGGCGTCCTCCTGACCAGGCTGGCAGACTGCTGCCAGGCTTCCTGGGGTCTTGAGATGAGAGCGACTACAGAGTCTTGGTCTGAGGCATTGTCTGGCAAAGGAGGACTGCTAGTGCTACTGGTAGAGTTGATGGAGTTGCTGTTGAGTCACTGGAGTTACTGCTAGAGTTTCTGCTGGAGTCACTGGACTGACTGAGTCCAGTCTACTTTTGTATTGGGATCCTGGCAAGTTGACCAGCTACACTGTGCCTAGAGGAAGCTTCCTACTGTAAGGTCGTAGCTTCCTCCTCAAGGAATCTTCCCGGTCCAAGGCACGTAGCTTCCTCCTCAAGGAAGCTTCCTGTATGCTGGCAACTTGGCCGTGGTCCCAACTGCTGAGTCGTGCATGTTGCCGCTAACGCAGGGCGGTCCCCACTCTTGGCTCCGCATGCAGCTGCTGAGTCGTGCATGTAGTAGCTGATGTAGTTGCTGATTCGTGCATGTGGTAGTTGATGTAATGCTGAGTCGTGCATGCACCACCTGATGTAGAGTGGTCCCTGCTCCTGAGCCTTGCTTGCATGTGCTGATGCAAGAGGTCCCAACAGTCCAATCAGGTGTAGCCCCACCTTGAGTGGTCTGGGCCAAGTACCCAATAGTGCTTGCTTACAGTACGCAGCTGCTGACCAAGCTAGGCCAGCAGGCATGCACCACCCTGCTGTGCATGCAGCAATCAAAGATCCAGGCTCCTTTCCCCCCTTGGAGCTGGATGCCAGAATTAAATGTGGCTTGTACATCAGAAATTCCCGGCCAAGCCGCACCCGAGTATTTACGGATAAAAATTCGTAATTTCGCGTATAGACCTCCGATTGTCGATCCGACTGCGCCATGTCGAAGCCGTCGCTCTGCGCAGTTATCGCTCACTCTAACATACAGTACACATTATTTGGCAAGTTATATTTTTATATTATAGTTTTGGTTACACACTGTGTATACATGCTCACACGCATTGAGGAAACTTTTGAAATATTTCTTGTGCTAGTTATCACTTAATCCCTTCCATCCTTCCCACCTTAAGGATGGATACAACATGCATACATTATACGTGTAGAATGTATGCATGAAATATGATCTCTTACATAAAATTTTGTTTTTATCAAATTATGCAGAGTGAAACTTACATCAAGATGTTTATTTCATGTTTGGTGGATCATGTGAATTTTTCTTACATCATCCTTCACATAAATATCCCTTTTCCTTAAAATAGTCTTCTTTGTTTGTTTTACTTTCAATTTTCTATCCATAAGGTTCTCCTTATTTCCTCTTCAGAATTATCCATCCATGAGATTGATGTATTTTTTAAAATTTTACGCACTTCTCAAATGAAAGAAACTAAGATAATAATTAAAAGGGTGAAACATTTGGCTAGACAAGGATTCAGACAACAGGAGTGGGAAGAAGCAATTTACATAAGGACACTTGAAGAAGAATTCAAGAGGGGATTTATTATTTGAAGCATGAAATTCGTAATAAATATATACCACTTCAAGTGTTTTCAATATAAATATATTTGTGTATTGAAGAGAACATTAAGAAATGGTGGAAACATAAAGAAAGTATGAGCATTATTCTTTTCATATTAAGACAAAGAGTTTCACAAATATGTGATATCACAGAAAAAACTTGACATGACTACTCTGGGGAATGTCACGTTTTTATCTTCAAAGTTGAGAGAATTGCATACCCATCCATATAATTAAGCAAGTTGTGCGGTTGTTTCCAATCCTGTCAAAAGGTTATGGTCGCCCAGAAATATGACAAAGCGGTGCGCTGAAATGCAAAGTGGACAATCTTGTGTGCCTTCCTTTTTTAATCTACCAGAGGTGCGTTCTCCTCGGATAGAGGTTCGGGGGAGTGAGGGGAGGCTGGGCCTCCACCACCGAACCGGAACTCGCAACGCTCTTACCTTTCTGATGGACCGAACGTCTGCCAAGCTCTTCCCTCACATGCACACACACACACACACACACGTCGATGGCTGTCAACTCCCGTCGCTTCCACTTGGATCAGCACGCCGTCGTCTGACCACACACAGCAGCAGCAGCAGCAGCAGCAGCCCACAGCGCATGGCCTTGAGCGTCGACGCAAAGCGCAAGCTGTTACGAACAGGGCGTTTGCACCTCCACCACAGCCAGCACGCGTCCCTCCAACCCACTGTCACCCAATCCCTCCGCAACTCCCACCGCTAGTACCGCCGATCGCACCCGTCGGGCTGGTGGTGGTCGTGGCTTGGAACACCAACGCCGCCAGCGCGCTCGCGGCTCGCCTGTAGGTGGTACACGCGCATCGGGTCCTTCGCTTCGGGACTTTCTCGTGGCGCGCTTCCTCACATGCCCTTGCTATCCCCACATATGGGACAACGTTGAGCGATTGACGGAGTTGTGCCTACTGCTGCTTTTCTGGTCGCTCCTTCAACCCCAGAGCGCAGCCATCTCCGCCGCACCGAAGGTTCCGAGTCCTCGAGTGCGGATCGAGGGACTGCCCGTGGAGTGACGGCAGGGAGGCGCACACGACGCGCCCGAAGCGCCGCACAGCGCGCTGGATTCCTGCCGCTGGGATCAGTTTAGTCCGCCCACTGCTGTCACAGCAGTACTGTCGCATCTGCGCAGCAGCTCAGTGCATACTGCGTTCGGTCGAGATCGGCATCGGCGGGGTGAGCGACACGGTCGGCATCCATGGCTGCCCAAGCGCTCGCTGTAGACATGGCGGCGCATCGCCCTCCTGCCGCCGCCTTTCGGAGAGCCGATTGCGTTGCTCGGGATGTACCGGAGCAACGGAGGGATCACGAGCAGCAGCAGCAGGAAAGGCCGCAGCAGCAGCTGCAGCAGCTGCAGGGGCAGCTGGAGGAGGAGCAGCAGCGTCGACAACAGCAGCTTCCTGTTGCTGTGACGGAGGCAGTAAGCTGGCTGCTTGCTCCTCCGGCAAGGTGCAAAGTAGGCCTAGACATTGGCGGTACTCTGTGTAAGGTTGTGTGCTGGGAGGT
>SZWC01008855.1:72485-104310 GCA_023375785.1 Penium margaritaceum
AAAAAAAAAACAGAGGCAACACAAAAACAGGATAATCTTCCAACTACCACCGCAGTGAGGGAGTACCACCGCAGCAGTCGCTGCAGCTTTCATAGCTGCAATAGCAGCATCAGGCCGTAAAGTGTCGACGACTATATCGTGCGGCGGCTGCGCAACAGCTTCCGCTATCGTCTTCTCAGCCGACAGCGGACGGTCGTCGGCGACGATCTCCGCTTCTAGACGCGTCCTCGACCGGCGTCTTTCTGGGGCCCGTGGATTGGTGCGCGCTCTTCACCCCGTAGGATCGACGGCGGATTCGAGTCTTACCGTCTCCGAGCGCTGGGTCGTCTACCGCTTGGAGCAGCGGCCACACCTGCAGCCGCCACCCATTCTTGTCTTGGAGCAATCTTTGCTCCATTCGTGGCAGCAGCATTGGTCGCCGCAGCTAGTCAGACTGTCGTCTCCGGGTGTGCTGTGGTAGTGCAGCTCTTCCCGTCTGGTCACGTTTGCTGACCCGGACGCCGTGACCTCCAGGAGTGATAATACCTGCGGACCTCATTCTCTCCCGTGGCTTGGTGTTTACCACCGGGAGTAGGTGCCCTCGGCACCTATCCATCGTCCAGCGCACGAGATGAGTGCGCGGACGTGTGAGCAGGCGAGCTGCGCATTCGCCTGCTACTACTGTGGTGATGGACGTCATGGTTGGCGTCGCTGTTGGACGCGCCCTCCCGGCTGGCATCCACCTTGGTTACAGCCTCGTCCGAGCCTGCGTCCTCCACAACATACAGATCTGCCGGCGTTGGTAGATCCCCTAGCTGGACCTCTGGCGAGCATATTCGCTGAGATCCACGGCCTCCGACAGACAGTGCAGCGGCTCTGTGACCTCGTCGTCACTGAGCGTGCTTCTGCTACTCGTTCGTCGACGGCCTCTTCGATCACATCTTCTCCACCCTCTCCTCCTTCGTCATCCGATGGTGTACCTTCAGCCCCATCTGCCAGCGAGTCGCAGGCTGCCACCATCCTTTCCATCCTCCACTCTGTTGCGACCACTACGCCACCCCGCGATGACTTGTCTTCCAGCAGTTGTTCCAGTCGAGTGACTCTCCGACGTCGTCGTCAGCGCTCTGCACGGCGTGCTCACGCCGGTGTTGATACATCCTCCACCTCCTCGGCCTCCATTGCTGTACCTGTCGAGGGGGAGTGTGGTTACCGTGCATTGCGTGATGCGACAGTAGCGACAGGATCCGCAGTTGGGTCGAGGGGGAGTGAGTATGATCCCGACATGGAGGTCATGGTGCAGACTTGCGTATCATCGAGCTCGACTTCCACGTCCGAGCTGGATCCAGATCTTCTACAGCAGCAGCTTGCGTCAGGAGGTTTCCAGGCCCGGCGTCCCTGGGCGGTGCCACTCGCGGCTCCTACCGGTGGCGGCCCGGCGGTGACACACGGGTCCGGTATGGATCAGGATGCATCTTTAGGAGTTTTGGCGGAGTTTGTACAGCAGGCTCACACGAGTCCGGCGGAGGTTCCAGTGCAGGAGATATGCGTGTCATCGAGGTCGACATCCACGCTGGGACAGGAGCCGGACGTTCTGCAGCAGCAGGTTGTATCACGAGGAGTGCAGGTCTCATGTGCTTTGGCGGTGCCACTTGCGACTCCGACCGATAGCGGCCTGGCGGTGGCACATGAGTCCCGCGCGGATCGGGATACCCCACATGGATTTCTGGGGGCGTTGACGCACGGGACTCATACTTGCCCGACAGTGGTCGCAGTACACGAGCAGAGTCGACCGGCTGATCTGTTGGAGGTTGAGGCGTTCTTGAGAGCAGCAGTTCTGAGAGACATCGCTGGGACATATGCTACAGCAGACATAGCAGGCTCCACCGTCTCATCTGCGGTACATGAGGACCAGCTTCAGCGTGAGGAGTCGTCCACCTTCCCACAGTCTCCTGGTTCCCATACCCATGACGGAGCAGCGACATAAATGACGGAGTCAGATGATGATCCATACTCTATCATCGAGCAGGTGGTAGCGACCAGCGTTCCCGGCGAGACAGTGCGTGAGCGCCAGCTGCGCTTGTTGGTCGCCTTGACGGACATTGCTGAGCCGGAGCCCTGTACACCTGTGTCCATTATGGCGGCAGTCGAGGACACCGGAGCAGATCCATACATGCAGATTGAGTCACCTCNGACTCTGACGACTCCTCCTTCTCCTTCTCTCTCGGCATGCGACCGCTCACTCCTCGCATGACAGACACGAGCTGTGATGTGGATGCGACACCTGCAGCTGCATCCGATGTTCCAGCGTCTCAGCACATTGCGAGCTTGGTTGACCCCCAGGAGGATGCAGCAGCACCAGTTCCATCGTCTCCAGCATCACAGATGCAGATGGCGTTGTACTCACGAGTTGTGCAGTCTGCATGTGCAGCATCGAGTGAGGCAGAGTTTATTCTACACCAGGTCGACATCGGCCACCTCGACATGTCCGAGGCAGATTACGCCGACCTGCAGGAGTGTGTAGTGATGCTACAGCGAGAGATGATGGGAGCGCGTGAGCGATTCTCAGAGGATGGCAGCATCAGTACTATCGGTACGACCCCTGCGCCAGCAGCATCTGGCACACCTATGCTTGGGGAGCATCTTGTACGCGCTCCGAGTATGACGTCCGTTGGAGACACTGTCAGAGGAGAGGTGACTGTGCCTTCGGCTTCCGCCATCCTCGCTCCTGTCGACCCCATCATCGCTCCTCCTTCTTCTGCTGCCGTCACGCACCTTCATCCACCCGACTCACTTACCCCATCTTCATCTTCATCCGCGAGTGGTGATCCGGTTCGTCGTTCGAGCTCTCCTCCTCAGGCGGTGCACCCCTGTGCCTCAGGGTGCTCTATCCGGCCCCCGAGGCCAGGTCCGCCACTTCATCCACGCACGCGTGCTGCTCGCCCATTCCCGTTCCTCCGGCGTACACAGATGCATCGCGGCAGTGCGGAGGCAGGAGAGACTGTGAGTTGGGACCCTTGGCAGTCACGCGAGGACTGGCATACCCTACGCGATGCAGATTCACGTGAGGAGTCGTAGCCGGAGACACCACTTCGTCTTTGAGGGAGGGAGTCGACTCGCACGTGACAGGAGGAGCTATCTCTACATGTTGGACACACCACATGACTCATCGCCCAGGATCTGTTCAGATATATCAGCATCTCCATCGAGGACATCGCTCCCAGGTTCATCTGCCCAGGGGGAGTGTTGTGTGGACCTCGACCTGACGCGACGTCATGGGAGATGCATGGGGAGGTCCATGCTCTGTTGTGAGCATCTACAGCATCCCGCATGTGGCTCATGTTGCGTGCCTGCACAGCTGCGTACAGATGGTAGCACACAGTTGGTCGAGACCCGGACACTTGGTGCATTGCACCAGTGTCACGAGGAGACCATGTGATCGTATGTCTTAGTGTGTCGCTATACTGTGTGTGGCATTGTGCATGCGAGCTGTTGGTCGAGACCCGGACACGTGGTGCATTGCACCCGTGTTACGAGGAGATCCTCCCTTGATCCTGTGTTTGGATGATGATACTATTGAGTTTGATTGCTCGTAGTGGTCGAGACCCGGACCCTGGTACCGCCAGTGTCACGAGGAGACCATCTTGTCCTCTGACATGTGTATGATGTGCATTACACTGGTTTGTGTGTGTGTGCATCACTCCTCTCATGGTCGAGACCCAGACACTTGGTGGGCTGTGCCAGTGTCCAGGGAGACCCTGGATGGANTGGCGTGGACGGCTATGTCAGCCAGGGGGAGTGTTGGTTTATGTGGCTTCCACCCGTCACGACCGACACTGCTAGTTTACCGATATACCCACGTTCGGGGTATATGATAGAGGAGGGCGTGACGACACGACGGGCCTCCGGACTGCACCGAGACTTCTCCAGAACCTACGACAGCGCCGGCGAGACGCGGTCGATGCGTTCCGGCAGCCATGTGGGCTTGTCAGGAGGTAGGAGAGTTTTCTCGGTGGGTTCAGACCCGCGCACCCGGTTGACTGTACCGGTGCGACGAGGAGACCCGATGGCTGTTGTGGGGCTTCCGATGTTCGGAAAGCCGTTTGTGATGTCTGGACGTTGATTCCGAGATGTTTTGAAACTGCTCATTTTTTCTCGGTGGTCGAGACCCGGGCACTCGGCGAGCTGTTCCGGTGCCTCGAGGAGACCACCTTTTGCTGCTCTTGTGGTGTATGCAGTGTGTTCTCCCTGTTGAGTCATTTTGGTTCAGCAGGGGTGACGGGGCCCGGTGCGGTTAGCTGCCGGCGCCCCTATATAAGCCCGCTAGGGGCTCATTTGTAAACTCTCCTTGTTCTTTATATTCAGCGTTCCAGACTTAGCCAAATTCTTGTCGTGTTGCATCGCACTCACACACAGAGCTCATGTTCGTTCTTGCATGGGCCTGCATGCCCTAGAATTATTTCCAATTCCCCATCACCCGCAGACAAGCAACCCACACACGTATGAGAGAATCACAAGAGGTGAGAGAGAAAAACACCGACAGTCAACCAGGATCATGCTGACTGATGAGACCCACAGAGTGAACAACACTTTTGAAGACGTTTCGACTGAGGGCTTTAGTGAGAAAGTCAGCTCTCTACGATCGAGTATCCACCCACGCGACTTGGACGATGCCAGCAGCAATGCATTCACGAACAAAATGATGCTCCACATTGATGTGTTTGGTGCGTGAGTGATGCATGCCACTGTTTTCAGTAATGGCTTTTGTGCTTTGGTTGTCGCAGCGCAGAGTGATGCAGTGGATGGGCACACGCAATTGTTGCAGCAGACGACACAGCCAGACAGCTTCACACGTGCCTGCACCAAGAGCGACATACTCAGCCTCAGCAGTGCTCCGTGCTACACACCCTTGCTTCCCGCTCTTCCAGAAGACTGCAGTGCCACCAACCAGAAAGATGTATCCTGTACGGCTGCGAGCATCACAGTCATGCGCCAAGTCAATGTCAGTGAAGCCGTCCACTACGACCGAGGGCTGTGCACGAAAGTGCAGCCCAACACGAGGGGTGGAGAGTACGTATCGCACCACTCGCAACGCTGCCTCGAGGTGACGCTCGCGGGGGCACTGAGAGAACTGAGACAGAAAGTTCACAGCAAAAGTCACATCCGCGCGTGTAGTCGTAGCAAGGTACATTAGGGAGCCAATGTCGCGGAGGTAGTCAGTCACGTCAACTGTCTCCCCCAGCTTCGAGAGCTCCGGTGAATTCAGGAGGGACTGACGAGCGGGCGTCATGGGCGTGGAAGCTGTGGGAATGGACACAAGGAGTGGGGCGAAACGCTCCCCCAGGCTACGCACATATGCAGCCTGATGCACATGCAAGACGCGACGTGCACGGTCCCACTCCAACTCCATCCCTAGAAAGACACGAGCTGGACCAAGATCCTTCATCTTGTATGCTGCTTGAAGCAAGGACTTGGGAGCTGTCACAGAGGGAACATCGGGAGAGGCAATGAGAAGGTCGTCCACGTACACGAGAATGGCAACAAGTGGTTTGGTGGGGGGCCCAAGAAACAGTGCCGGATCTACGACACTCCGTTTGTAACCCCCTTTCTCAAGGGTGGATGTGATCTCTTGGTTCCAACACTGCGGGGACTGTTTGAGGCCATAGAAAGCCTTGCGCAAGCGCCAAACCCGGTCGGTGCCATCAGAGAAGCCGGGTGGTTGTACCATGTAAATCTCTTCATCCAACTTGCCGTGTAGAAAGGCATTATTGACATCCATCTGCTCAAGCTCCCATTCATGCTGAGCGACTAGGCTGAGGAGAGCCCTGGCTGTGGTGTAGCGACCAACTGGAGCAAAGGTCTCGTCAAAGTCGACACCGGGGATCTGAGAGAACCCTTTGGCAGTGAGACAAGCCTTGTACCGTTCAACTCTGTTGTCCGGGTTCAACTTACGACGGTACACCCATTTGGCAGCAATGGCCTTGCGGCCCAGTGGGAGGTTGACAAGCTCATACACGCCGTGATCAGACAGGGCATCGAGCTCGGCCTTCATGGCCTGCTCCCACAACTGGGAGTCAGAGGCTGTACGAGCAGCCTGCACAGTCAGTGGTTCAGGAGGAAGGGGAGAGAGGCCAGCGGCAGCGAAACACGAGGTAACATACCTAGCTACAGATGAGGACAGAGCGGAGTGGAATTCCTGTTCGACAAGAGAGTAGCCAAGTGCGGTGCTGGGGTGTATGACAGATGCTGCTGTGGACAGGCCAGAGGTGGTGAGACCAAGTGCACGAAGACCGGGGTCACCTGGGATGACAGGGTGAGACTGCCAAGGCAGAGCCCACAGACGCCCACCACGCGTGTAGGGTGAGACTGGGGGAATGGATGAAGTACGCGCAGAGGAGGGAGCAGCAGGAAGAGGCGGCGCAGGAGAGGAAGAGTCAAGAGCTGGCTCTGAGGCGGGTGAGATAGCCGTAGGAGAGCTAGGTGGAGGAGGAGAGGACGAAGCCGTAGGAGAGATCGCGGTAGGAGAGCCAGGAGATGGCCTGGGTGAGACCAAGAGAGCCGTAGAGGAGGTCGCGGATAAAGGAGGACTGTGCTCGGAAGAGGAGGAGACAGAGGGAGCTGAGGGACGCCCCGAGGGGAGAACAGCAGGCCCAGAGGGCAGAGGACCACCCCCACCCCGAAAGGGCGGAGAAAAGGACCCGCCAAAGTGGGGAGAGTCACGCTCAAGCAGGTGTTCAAAGAAGAGGGCGTCACGAGACTCAATGACACGGTAGCGAGAAGGGTCCCAGAAGTGCCATGCCTTGGAGAAGGGAGAGATACCGAGAAAGATGCACAGACGTCCGCGAGGAGACAGCTTACCATCACATTGGTCGGTGGACACCCAGACGGAGGCAAGGCACCCCATACGCGGGCAAGACGGAGGTGCGCACGCCGTCCAGTCCACCGCTCAAAGGGGGTGACTGTGTGAGGAAGGGGTCCATGTGGAATGCGGTTCCAGACCCAAGTCATGTAAGACATGGCCTCAAAGGCGAAAAGAGCGGACTGGTCGGAGGCAGAGAGCAAAGAACGAACCCCATCCGCAAGAGTGCGGTTCCAGCGTTCAGACACACCATTTTGCTATGGTGTATAGGGAGCACATGATTCAAGTCGCACACCAAGGGACTCAAGGAAACGAGACGTGGGACCAAAGAACTCACCACCCCGGTCGCTGCGAAACACGCGCAAGGACCGGAGGCAAGCCCGTTCGGCCTGCGGGAGCCGGGACTCAAGGACATCGGTGACTTCGCTCTTGTGCCGCAGGGCAAAGATCCACCGGTAGCGGGAGTAGTCATCAGTGAGACACAGAACATAATGCCCAATGCCACCAAGGAACGCCTGGGGCAACGGGCCAATGAGGTCGACATGCACCATGTCAAGTGGGTGGGAGGTAGTGGACTCAGAGGTGGAGAAGGGTGAGCGGTGCATTTTGCCACTGGCACAGTCAAGGTAGGTGGATGTGCAGGGAGGAGAGAAAGTGGTAGGGTCAAGGCCGTGTGCAGGCTGAAGGCGAAGGAGGCGCTGGATTGCGGCAGTGTGAATGTGACAAAGGTGACGATGCAGGAGATCAGCATGATCAGGCGATAGTGAAGGAGCGACGTGAACAAAGGTAGATACAACGGAAGGGGAGGGCAACGTGAGAGGCACACGGAACAGGCGATCACAACGCAAGCCACGTAGAACGACACGGCCAGAAGAACGGAGTGAGATGGAGGCAAGGCCGCGGCTGGACGAGAAGTCAATGCCCTGATCGTCAAGGGTGGTCACAGAGAGCAGACTGACCTCAAGGTCAGGGACGTACAGGACATCGGGCAGATAGACAGTGCCTCCGGGGCCAACGAAACGGACGACACCAACACCTTGAGCAGGGAGAAGCTGGCCAAAGCCAGTTCGTACAGAACGCACAGACTGGACAGGCCCAAGGGACACGAAGGAGGAACGACAAGAGGTCATGTGATGTGTGGCCCCAGAATCAATGATCCAGAGGCCAGGTGAGGCACGGGTGGAGGGAAGGACCAAAGGGACAGCCATAGTGCCACGGACAAGGGGAGAGATAGACTGTCCAAGACGTGTGGGTAACGTGTGAGACTGCCAGTGTTCAATCCAAACACGATCATCAGGCAATTCCCCTTGCACACCACCAGAGGCAGGACCACGGAGGGTAACATCCGACTCATAGGAGGAGACACAGGACTGGCCACTCATACTCTGACCTCCCTGAGAGCGAAGATGGAGAAGTTCGGCCAAGTGACGCTCAAGAGTGCGCTCCTCGTCTCGGCGATCAGAGGAACGCTCGGAGAGGCGGTCAGATGAGCGGTCGGAGTGGTGGCCATCGTCACGAGTCCAGTGAGGAACGGAGTAGTGGGAGGATGGGGGTCCGTAGTAAGGAGGGCTGGATGGTGGTTGGCACCCAACCCTAGGGGCTAGGGATAGGCGGCGTCGGCTGAAGAGGAGCTAGCATAGTAGTCAGGGCCGAGGCAGATGAGGAGGATGAGGAAGACGCGACTGTAACGGTGGCGGCAGCAGAAGAGGCAGTGACACCGGTGCGGGCCCAATGCGCACGCATGGAAGAGGCAAGACGTGCATTGTCATGTGGAGCAGGACACTTGGGAGCAGAGTGGCCGGTGGCGCCACAGTTCCAGCAGGTGACATCAGCGACAGATGAGCCAGACCCCTTGCCGCCACGCCCACCTCCATGCCCTTTGCCCCCTCGACCACCACCACGGCTGGAGTTAGAGCCATTGCTCCCTCCGCGGGGGGCAGCTTGCGTGGAGTGGACTGAGGCCTGAAGGGAGGAAACAGTGGAAGATGCTGTAGTGGAAGCAGAGGGTGAGGAGGTAGTGAGTGCTGCAATGGCGGCATGATGCAGGCGCTTGTTCTGGAGAGCGTTCCACTAGTCAGTGAGACGTGCAGCAGTGAAGTCAAAGAGGGGACCAATCCCCGGTGGGGAATCAGCAAGGACAGGTGCAGAGGCAAGGCGCTCTAGCTCTGCCTGGGAGACATGTAGATACAGGTCAGACAGCTCAGGAATGAGGCCAGAGACAATGGACAGACATGCGGAGAGAGGGCCTGGGGCGGCCTTGCCAAGGTCACGCAGCAAGCGAAGGCTGCGTGCCCAGTACTCATCTGCTGTCTCGTCCGCTTGCACCTGCAACGTGTTGAACTAAACAGTGAGTGCACTTTGGAAAGCATGCCCGGTGACAATTTTGCGACGGCGGATGAGCGCATAGGCACCCACTGGATCTGCGTTGGTGCCTCGGATGGGGTCTGCATTGTACGTACCAATGTCATCCAGAAGATTTTCGGGGTAGGCGTTGATGAGAGCTCACACAGCACGTGCAGCCTCTGCAGGCTGAGGCACAAAGGATGGCTTGGCAGGTGAGTAATACTCCCACAAGAACTCACCCTGAGCCCACGCACTGAAGCGCGTCTCCCAGGATGTGAAGGTGAGCTTGGAGGTGAATTGCTGTGGCGGTGTCTCAAAATCTTTCTGCCGCGCTGGTGGGAGGGTACGAGCAGAGGCCGTTACAGCTGAGAGAGATGGAGAAGAGGCGTTGGCAACGCCGTCTGTAAGTGGTACTGATCAGTCTGTAGACCCTGACTGATCAGTAGGAAGCACTGCAGCAAAGGCTGGGACAGAGCGGAGACGCTCGAGAACTAATGTAGCTACTTTTGCGGCTAACTCCTGCTGTGCGTCCCGCTCACGGTCAAGCTCATCTTGCGCTTTTTGGCGCTCAGCCTGTGCTTCACTAAGGGCGGCCTGGAGGGCCTCTAGCTTTTCGTCTGGCCCAGGCATGGTGAAAGGTGAGAATACTAGAGCAAGAATGCCAACACAGATGAGAGGGGAAAGGAAGGGAGTGTGGCATGCAGGGTGGGAGGTGGTCTCACCGAGCTAATAACGGTGCAGCAGGGCGAAGAGAGGAACCACCACGGTTGCTGCTGAGGAGAAGAGCACTGCCACCCACCCTGCAGCTGCAACAGTCAAACACAGGAGGCCAGTAACAAAGGCTGCGGCTACTGCCGCAGACGCAGAAGCAATGAGGACCCTTGTAGCAACGTGAGGAGTCAGCTCCCGTGGAGCACCTGTGGGGGTCAGAACAGCTGCAGCTGTGGAGGCTCGGATGGAGCCGACGGCTGTTGCAGTGGCGTCGGCGGCAGATGAGGCAGCGGTGGCAACGGAGGCTGCTGTTGCTGTGACCTGAGTGGCGATGTTTGCCACGGCAGCGATAAGCAACGTAAGAGATGCTGCTGCGTGTGTGTAGGCATCGGTGGCTCGACCCACGGTAGTCTGAGTGGGAGCTCTGCAGGCACGGGCAGTGGCAGCAAAGGTTTCTACGGCCGCTGCTGTTGCCTCAAGAATGGCCCCCGCAAGACCGATGGGGTCTGTGTGCACTGGAAGCACAAGGATGACACGTGGTACCTCCGATCCTGGTGACGGTTCAGCAGATGTAACAGCAGTGTGGGACGGACCGGCGGTGGCGTTGGCGGTGGATGCAGAGGTGGAAGGTGGAGTGCTGGGTGGTGGTTGCATGATGGGTGGACGAGGAGGTGACGGTGGCAGGTCGTCCGCGGTGTACACCTGTCGGTTGATCTCTTCCTCTCGTGCAACTGCTGCCCTCTCCAGATCTTCTCGCCAGGAAGAGGAGTCGAGCATGCGAAACCAGAGCGGTGCGTCGTTGTCTAGAGGTGGAGGAGGGTGGTGATCCACAGGGTCCTCGGACCCGTGGTCGGCGTAGCGGCCTGCAGTGCGAGGAGTGTCAAGATCCTCATCCGGGGGTCCGTCTAATGGTGGTGAATCCAGGATGAATGCTGCAAGTCACGAACACCTGAGTACAGTTAAGAGTAGCTGCGAGGAATGGCTGGGAGAGCAACTGAGCGTGAGGAGCAAGTAAGAAGGACAGGGTGTAGCAAGAGCCCGCGGGGTACACAGATGAGGCGAGTGGTCCGAGCACCAGAGACGACCTCGAAGGCAGCCGAGAGCAGCTGCACATCATGGGCACCCGAGTGCGATTAAGAGTGACCGCGAAGAATGGCTGGAAGCTAAGTGAGCGGCTGAGCGTGGAGAGCACGCGAGAGCAGCCGGGTGCAGCCGGGGCTCACCGGGAGTAGAGAGACGGCAGGAGGTGCGTCCGAGCACCACAGACGGCCTCGAAGGTAGCCTAGATCAGCTGCAGATCACGGGCACCCGAGTGCGGTTAAGAGTGACCGCGAAGAGTGGCTGGAAGCTAAGTGAGTAGCTCAGCGTGGAGAGCACGCGCGAGCAGCCGGGTGCAGCCGGGGCTTGCCGGGAGCAGAGAGAAGGCAGGAAGTGCGTCTGAGCACCACAGGCGGCCTTGAGGGCAACCGAGAGCAGTTGCGAAGAGGAGTGGGACGAGTGCGGGCAGCACACGGGCTGAGAGGAGTGCCAGCAGCTTGGGGTAGCGAGAGTCCCTGAGTGCGTGCGAGCGGGTGAGAGAGTACCGCGAGGCCCCATAAGAAGGGCGATGGCCTCCGTGGATCACAGACGGCCGAGTGGAGCAGTTGAGACGGCTGCTGCGGGTTGGGAGGGGTTGATGTCCGAGAGCAGCTGTGAGAGTAGCTGCGGTGATGCGTGGACCACAGGTGATGTGGTCCACGAAAGACTCCAAGGACCAGGACCGCCGAGCTGTGAGCTGTAAGTCTCACCGCTCTCATACCAGTAGTTGCTAGGAAGTTTCATAGCTAGACCATGTGTGATGAAGTGGGAGAATGTGACAAGTCACACCAAGCGAGAGATGCCATGGATGCGATAACTTGCTTGCAAGGTTGCACACTGAACCAAGAGAATTATGGAGAGGGGGGGGGACGAGCAAGACTAGTAACGGTGAGCACTCGCTCACCACGAGCATCACACTCGGGTGAGAGAGTGCCGCCACCCGGGGGTCGAGCCCGACCGCTCGAAGTAAACCGAGGGCGGCTACTCACCTATGCACGGTCAAGACCGGCACGGTGGCCCCCTAAGGATCAGCACCCGGGAAATATGCAGCTCCCCCACCACATGCAAGGCAAGACAAAATGATGCAGGGCACGGCAGTGAGAATGTACGGGCCCTAGCATCTACCACATCACAGAGAGTCATAGAAAACCATAGAGAGTCATGCAATGGTCACGTTCGTGCCCGGAGGCACTCCTAGGTCCAGCAGCAGCAACAACTTGAGGGCGTCAACGGCTTCAGCCAGAATGAGCACGTCGGATGCTTCCCCAGGTGGGACCGTTGTCATTTAATCTGTACGGAATGTGTGAAGAGTGTGAGAGGCAAGGGGGCATAGAGTTGTGAGTGGCCAACGAACTTCAACAATGGGCGTGCATGAGCAAGGCTGGTATCGTTACCCTACTGCTCCTATCGTCGCATTTCTTTCTTGGTCACAAATGGCTCAATGATCCGTCGATTTATTTCACTTTTTTTTGTCACGCCGGAACTAGAAGGGCACTTTTGGTCGCAACTGATGTACACTAGACCAAATTCTCGCAGAAAACGAATGTAGTGGCCAGAAAAGTGACTAGAATGTTGACCAAATACGTGAAACACTTCTGAGGGCCACTTTTCAAAAGTAATACTCCAGCTTTCCACCGGGCAAAATTTCGTATGGGTAATAATATAATACCTGGCAGGGCTTTCCTCTCAGTGAGCCCTGCCATGCAACTGACGACCCAAAACCCGGGCGTCGTCCATTTTCCCTGGAAACTGGACCATACATAAATGCCCACGCTGCAAACACAGTCATGCGGTCATAATCATACAGAAAAATAGCACCAAGGAGTTATGGCTGCCTAAACCCAGGTAGCATCTAGGCTAGAGTGACCGGGGCCACGACAGTGCCCGAATGACCTGAAACTCGAGCCCTAAGTAGATTATGATGCTGCAAGTGCAATGGTGCAGTCAAAACTAGCACATAACGTGTGCACGTAGCATCTGCTGAGGCATTGACCACCAGCGACGTGACTGCTGAAAAGGCTCTTGTGATTTGTGACGTTCCTGTCGACCTGTAAACTTTACTGTGACAACTCGGCTGTGTCCATGCCTGTGCAGATCCCTCATGCGGACCCAGGTGGTACCGGTGCGTCGTCTGGTGGTGGAATACCAGCTTGGAGCTGACCGAAGACCGTCCCAGAGCTCTGGACACTGTCAGGGACCTCCTGAAATTTTTCTGCAGCATGTAGGAGTTTATCGGTGGACTTACTGTGGGCCCGATTTGCATGTTTTTGCATTGTGTGTCCACTGTTTGGTGCCGGATACATGCAGTCCTAGCATCCGGCTTGTGATTCTGCACGTCTAGGTTTAGACGGCGTAGCGTTCTGACATGTCTACGCTGAGTTGCAGCCAAAACAGTGGTTTTGGGCCGGTTTTAGGACAAACCTTGTGCTGCCGCTGGCAACACCCGCCGTGCGCCGCGGCAGGAACTTATGTCATTGACCTGTCATTTTTCATTTCTCTCTGAAAATGTTATTGAAACATTATGACACTCTGACTTGTGTCTCCTAGCCAGACCCTTGCCGTCGTGTGTACGACCTGTGACTGTTGTTTCCGTTTGATGGGGCACTAATGCCCAATCACCGGCTGTGTCTCTAGGAAGCCTGTACGCATCTTCTCATGGTCTCAGAGCGGCAAGGCATCCCTTGCTGAGCTGCGCAGCAAGGCATCCCTCGCCGAGCTGCACAGTAGAGACGCAGCAGTGGCAGCAGCAGTGAAAGCCACATCTAAAGCCACTGTCTTGGGAGGACCCACCAATCTACGGTGACCCGCCGCAACAGACTGCAACAGTAGAGACACCCTTGCAACCGCATCACCATGCCACCACCACGGGGTAGCCAAGGATTTCCCAACCCCCTCCAGCAGCAGTTGACGCATGAGATGTTGAGAAGGGGTCTGTGAAAAGTTCCAAAAGCTTCACTCAAGTCGCACATACCACCCTCCCCGGACGTGAGAGAATGCAAATACCCTATTTTTCTACCACTTTTGGCATGTAACAGCTCGTTAGAAAGCTCTTGCACAACCCTATTCACCACTTCCACTCTCGCCTCATTTCATGTCATGTAGGCTCCAGGAAATGAAACAACGCTCCTAGATCTAGATTTTTTCCGGATTTTGGGCTGAAAAGAAAACAGTGACGTTTTTTTTACCTTTTTTAAGGTTGTTTTGCATGAACCACCGCCATTGCATTCAAAATCCTTAGGCGCATAATCGCTCCAATTTCGCCAAATTTGGACAAGCTTCATGCTGATGTCATCATTGTGAGTGACGACGTGAGAACCAACACAGCCACATTTTTGGCTGAAATATCATTTTTTTACCTGCATTGCAAATCCTCGAGAAGTGCTAAAAGTTTTACAATCTGGTTAGTTTGACGTCCCGGTCCATACTGAGCGTTCACATGGCTCCGACCGGTGACAAGGTCCAAGGACCACTAGATCCCTCTTCCTCCTCCTCAGGGGTCATGAGCCCACACTCGCAGGCCATTGCGGACCTGCGTAGTCAGCATGATGAGATTCGTCGTCACAAGCAGTAGCAGATGTCATCTGATGCCATCTGTGCGTTCACTGATCTTATTCGTGGTTAGTCCACGGTCCCACTGCAGACATCCGAGGGAGTCAAGAGTGCCATACCTTCTACACAGCAGACAACATCTACACCGAGGAGAGCAGCTCGACAGGACCCACCACTTCCGATCCTTTGGATGAGGACCGCGACATGCCTGGCATGGAGGATGACACCCACGAGAGGGAGATTCGCAAACTTCATGAGCGTCTCCGCCAGCTTCAGACGCGTTCTGGTTCACGGTTACCGGAGATCCGATCTTTGCCTGACCCCTACCTCGGCAAATTTCCTCGTCCCGATGTCTTCCCCATCCCTCGTCCTTCCCAGCCAGTGGTTACTCTCCCACGGAGGAGCAACCCAAGGACTTTGAGACACCACCTCCACGTTATGTCAGCGATGACGACTTTGAATGTTGGGAGACTCTCTTCTAGGTCTGGGCCACTTCAGAGGGAGTATGGCCCTACTATCACAGTCCGTACCAGGTTACGGACCGCGCTCAGGTGTTGATAGCGGCTCGGGCGATGCGCGGACTCCTTTACGACATGCCGCATGAGAGTGTTGTGGACTTTCGCCCTTTCCTTGGAGAGGCCGGCACGGGGGCGGGTGCTGATCCACGTGGGGGCTAGGACTTGGCACTGTCCCTGCTTGCTGCAGAGATGCACGCCACCCGCGCGGCTCACATTCGCGCCTTTCACTCCCTTCTCAGAGACCTGCTGAGCCCGCAGCCGATTACTGGCGGCATGCCATGCGCTTCTACACGCGCCTTGGGACTTCAGGAGGTACACAACTTTGGGCGCTTCGCTCGCCCAGGATCGAAGTTCGTCTTGAGCACGCAGACATCTTCTCGGGATACAGCGATGCCGTGCTCAAGCCCTTCTCCATCTCACATCAACTCCTCCCTTAGGCGCATCAGTTTTTCCTCAAGGTGACTTCTGCCAACAAGGCAGTCGTGGCCCACCAGGAGAGTTCTCTTGCTGCAACGGTCATCGCGTTGCCACCGATGCCCCTCTTGCAAACCCCCTCTTCATCCTCTGGCGCACCCTCCTCTTTCCCTTCCACTGTGGCTACTCCCACTCAGATGGAGGGTGTGGCAGTCGCGGCACAGGGGAAGAAGGGTAGGAAGAAGCGTGGTTTGGGCCAGCAACAGTCACAGTAGCAACAAGAGTCCTCACGCGATAGCGGTGGACGCACTGTCCACTGTTACAACTGTGGAGGCGCTCATCGCTACACCGAGCGCCAGCAGCCGCTTGATTGGATGCGGATCACTTGCATTCTTGAGAGTGCACATGCGCAGCGTCTTCAGGCGTCCAGCAACACAGTCTCCGATCATGGTATGATCATGACTACACCACTTCCTGCTTCCTCACTGACGAGCAGTGGCGACCCGGACCCGCGTGACCGCACCATCGCCGAGCTCCATCATCTTCTGGCGCTTCACTTTCAGGGAGGTGCGAGTGTGTTGTCAGAGCCGATTGGTTCACAAACTATTTGTTTGTCTGTTCTTGTCGCTCATGATGACTTGTGTGGGGGGGCACAGCTGGCATGTGATGATGATGGGCCTGACAGCACTGATTGGATTCATGAGTCGCACCTCTGTGCCTTTCGTCATTCCCCCTCACCTGTTGCTCAGCGCCCGTCTGAGACCGAGTGCTCCATCGCCTCTTGTACAGTGACGTCCTCCGGTTGTGATCCCGATGGCACTTGGATGATCGATTCTGGTGCCACTCATCACATGACCTGTCGTCGTAGTGACTTTGTTGTTCTCGGTCCTATTGTTGTTTGCTCCGTTCGCACAGGCTCTAGTCAGTCCTTGCCAGACCAGGGTGTTGAGGTTGTGTGCTTTGATGGCACTTCTGGCCCCCTTTATCTTTCCGAGGTGATTTTTGTGCCCGCCCTTGAGCTCTGTTTGCTTTCTGTACGTGCCTGCATACTGATTGGACTCTCTGTGGAGTACACTGCAGACTCTGCGACTGTGACAGCTATTGATACTCGTATCGTTTTCCTTTGTGCCTTTGTTGTGGTTGATCTCTATCGTGTCTCTCAGATTTCTCCTCCTCCATACTGCTCCGCCTCTCCTCTTGCTTGAGAGTTTGTAACTGGCGTTCTCTCTGCTGAGCACGAGCTATTGCTGCATCGTCGCCTGTGTCATGTGGGCTCCGACACTGTGTCGAAACTCATTCAGACACAGCGCACACTCGGTCTTGATGCGGCTTCTTTCACGAATTCGCCCAAGACCAACTGTCTATTCTGTGCTCAGGGTAAGATGCATCGTTGTACCTACCCTGACTCCTGTTCTCGCACACTTTGCCCTCTTGAGTTGGTCCACTTGGACCTTCTCGGTCCTCTTCCTGTCGAGTCTCTGTCTGATCGGGGCAAATACATCCTGACCCTGACTGATGACTTCACACAGATGTGGTAGGTCTACAGCCTGCACTAGAAGAGCGATGCCGCTCTTGCGGTTCGCCTCTGGCTAGTGATGGCTGAGCGTCAGTCTTGCCATACGTTGCAAACGTTCCGTTTGGATCGCGGCGGCGAGTTTCTTGGTGAGATAGACAGTTTCTTCACCGAGCACGGGGTTTTTCACCAGGTCTTTGCTCCTACTACTCCTGAGCAGAACAGTGTCTCTGAGCGCTGGAACCGCACCATGGAGGATGCGGTTCGCGCTATGCGGTCTGAGTGTGGTCTCCCGGAGTCCTTCGCCTTCGAAGGATTCACCTACATGACGTGGGTCTGGAACCGCCTCTTGCACGGTCCCCTTCCGGACCATGTTACACCGTACAAGCTTTGGTTTGGCCACTGTGCTGACCTGTGTCTCGCTCGTGTCTGGGGATCCTTGGCTTCTGTGTGGTACACCGAGGACCAGCATGGATCCAAGGCATTACCGTAAGGTCGCTTGTGTGCCTTCGTAGGCATCTCCCCACGGTTGAAGGCCTGGCGTTTTTGGGACCCCGCTCGTCATCGCATCGTTGAGTCCCTCGACGCGTTTTTGTTTAGTCCCTCACCTACCACGATCTGGCCTCGATCACGTCTCTGTCTGTCACGCATGTTCCTACGTGTAAGACTTCTCAATGGATGGGGGAGTCTGAGCCTGCGAGCACCTCTCGTCCGGCTGATGTGTCCGTTTGAGCCCCCTCTACTTCTCAGTCTCCGGCTCTTGATGATCTAGCGATCATCACTATCGGCCCACAGAAGTCTCCAGCACAGTCGGCTTCTACCCCTGTTCCCTCGCACCCCACACGTACCCATGATCCTATGCCTGTGTCCGCCAGCACTCTGGCCATTGTGCGTGCTCCTGCCTCACCTTCTCTTATTTTCACACATTGTCCCATGTCTCCCACACATGGATCTCCTCGCACGGCATCACCTGCTCCTTTGCCTCAGCCCTCACAAGCTGTGGTCGTGCCTGTCCCTACGCCTGAGGTGAGGCCCTCAAGCCCAGGTTACTCACGTGAGCCCGACGGTCGTCTTCGGCCATTGGACTCCGGAGTCTAGCAAGTGTCAGATCCTGCACCCAGGTGCTCCACTCGCGGAATCGCGAGTGGTGATCCCGGCACAAAGGCCCTAGGCCTGAGTGTCCTCACTAAGCACACAGAGGTACATCCAGCATGTCCCGTAGGGCACGATCTTGTCACTCGCGAGTTTCCATATCGCTTGTGATGCAGCAGCAGGCCTTGTGATCATCAGACCTCGCACTGAGGCGTGTGCACTTGCCACTCAGAGCTCATCCTCTATGGCACCTGATCCGGGCACACTGAGGGAAGATCTCTCATCACAGGATCTCTCATCACAGGATGCTGATGCCTGGCGTGCTTCCTACGAGGATGAGCTTTGGGCCATCCAAGAGTCCAGAGTTTATGAGCTAGTCGACCTTCCACCTGGGAGGAAGGCTATTCAGGTCAAGTGGGTCTTTTACAAGAAAGTGAAGCTGGATGGCTCACTGGAACACCACAAGGCTTGCTTGGTCGTCAAGGGGTACTCTCAGATCGAGGGCATCGGTTACACTGACACCTTTGTCCCTATCGGCCGCATGACCTCAGCTCCTGTTCCATTCGGTGTAGTTGCTTAGCATGACTAGGAACTGCACTGGATGGATGTGAATAATGTGTTCTTCCATGGCTCTCTGGATGAGAAGATTTACGTGGATCAACCACCAGGCTTTGAGGACGGTGACAAGGTCTGGCGCTTGCACAAGTCCTTGTACGGTCTAAAGCAGTCTCCTAGGTACTGGAACCAGGATATCACTGGCACCCTGACTCGTGCGGGATATTTACAGAGCGAGAAAGATCCCTCTCTCTTTATCCAACGGACGACTGAGCGGTGAACCGCCATCCTGGTCTACGTCGATGACCTTCTGATCGCGTCTCCTTCTATGGAGGCCGTGAAGGAGGCCAAGGCGGTCCTCTAGACTGCCTATAGGATAAAGGACCTTGGTCCTGTAGCGGTGTTTCTTGGTATGGAGATCGTGCGAGACCGCAGACGTCGGACACTATTATTGCATCAGGCTCGATACACAAGGGTCATGGAGGAGCGCTTTAGTGACCTCCTTGGCCCAGTACCCACGGCCTCCACGTCTCTCACACCTGACGGACCAGATGCCCTAAAGGTGGACGATCCCACACAGCTGGGGGAGACAGTGGATGTGACCTTGTACCTCCGTCTCATCGGATCTCTGATGTACCTGGCCACTACCACACGCCCCAACATCGCCTTTGCCATCGACCTCCTTGCACAGTTTTCATAGGCTCCACGCATTAGAGCCCTTCATGTGGCTATGTAAATGGTGCGGTACGTGTTCTCCACACTGTACCTCGGACTCTGCTTTCTCCCATACTGTTCAGTAGTTCTTGATGGTTACACCGACAACGACTGGGCCAGGAGTCCAGATGGACGTAGTCGCACAGGTTACGTGTTCCTCCTCGGCGGTACCGCTATGTCTTGGCGCAGGGGAAAGCATGGCTGCATTGCACGTAGCTTGTCGGAGGCATAGAAGGTTACTCTGGATGCAGAGCTGCTTAGGCACTACGGTTGCAGTGCATGTTCCTTGAGATGGATCAGTTAGTACCCACCATTGTGCTTCATTGCGAGAACCAGAGTGCCCTTGTCGTTGCGGAGAACTCTGGTGTCTTTCACGCTCGCACGAAGCACATTGCACTTGAGCATCACTTTGTGCGTGATCTGGTGGAGCGATACGTGATCTTCGTTATATGAGTTGCCACTAACATGCAACGTGTTGCCTTATTGACGAACACACTAGCACGCGGGAAGTTTCTGTTGGCCATTCGTTCTGTTGGGCTTCGTTCCTTGCCTGAGAGTGGTTGAGTATGGGGTGTGTCTGTGTCTGTATCATAACTGTTTCTACACTCGTTGTACTCATTTCAGTGCTGCACGTGTATGGACATGCGCACCATCGGGTCATGGGGGAGTGTTGTAATTTGTGACGTTCCTTTCAAACTGTACAATTTACTATGACCACTCAGACGTGTCCATGCCTGTGTAGATCCCTCATGCAGACCCAGGTTGTACCGGCGCGTCGTCTGGTGGTGGAATACCAGCTTGGAGCTGACCGACGACCGTCCTAGAGCTCTAGACGCTGCTAGGGTCCTTCTCCAGGTTTTCTGCGGTATATAGGTGTTTATCGGTGGACTGGCCGTGGGCCCAATTTGCATCTTTTTGCATTGTGTGTCCACCATTTGATGCCGAATACATGCATGTGACCACTCGTAGTGTCCGTCTTGTGATTCTGCACGTCTACATTTAAACGGTGTAGCGTTCTGACATGCCTACGCTGAGTTACGGCCAAATCAGTTGTTTTGGGTCGGTTTTAGGTTGTTTGGGTCGGTTTTAGGACAGACCTTGTGCTGGCAAGTGCGACACCCCCCGTGTGTCGCGACAGGTATATCAGGTCCATGGTATTTATACCATGGACCTGATATTTGTCATTTCTCTCTAAAAATGCTATTGAAGCATTATGACACTCTGACTTGTGTGTCCTGACCAGACCCTTGCCGTCGTGTGTACGACCTGTGACTGATGTCATCGTCTGACGGGGCACTGACGCCCAGTCAGCTACTGTGTCGCTAGGAAGCTTGTACGCATCTTCCTAGAGTCCTGCCGATGGAGCAGAGCATGCCATGCATTCGAGTGAAGAGGCTCTAGCACAATGCGTGCAGACCTCAACGTGCGTCGGCTCTACCAGATGGCACTCCAGCAACGTCGTGTCTCGTTGTCAGTCATCTGCATGCCGATGTACACAAGCCGGACGGACACAACAGAGCACAATGAGAGATGGAGAAAACTAACACTCCCCCATGACTCACAGGCGTAGCATAGATAGGCGAGCAGTGAGCACATCGACCAAGCAAGCAAGACTCTCCCAGGACAAGCATTACGCAGGCAGGGACAGAGAGAGAAATTCAAGGACACACACTGTCCGTACTCACAGCCTTCTTGAACGAGTCGTGCTTCAGTACCTTGATCAAGAAGTCATCCAACTACCATGCTGTCTCAACCCACACAATGCTCATACTGAAGTCGTGCAACAACAAATGTACATGGTGATACTCAACATTGATGTGCTTTCTGCGCGTGTGATGCATGCCGTCATCGTCGGCAATGGCCATGGCACTCTCATTGTCACAGTACAACGTGATGGATGCAACATACTGATGCAACTCAGACAACAGACGATGCAACCACTCGATCTCACACATGCCAGAACAAAGGCCCACATACTCAGCCTCAGCAGTGCTGCGTGCAATGCAGCCTTGCTCGCCACTACTCTAGGACACAGCCGTGTCACAGACGAGAAATATCAAAGCTGTATAGCTCTTGTCGTCCAGGCTGCCAGCCCAGTCACTGTCAGTCCACTACGACAACGGACGGTTGTCGACGGTACATAAGGCCTCGTCGTGGATTCAAGACAACATAATGCAATACATGGATCGACCTAGGAATGGAGGTGATGCAGCTGCTGGGATTACTGCGCCAAGAGATTGACAACGAACGCAATGTCTGGTCGCTTCGTCATTGCCAGGAACATCAGTGATCCAATGACTGTCAGATAAGTGGTCACGTCAACTGGCTCCCCCACGATGGATGGGTCTCGGCTCTTCAGCTTTGTCTTGCCATCGAGCGACATGGGTGAGGATGCGCTCGGCAATGCTCTTGCTTTGCTAGAGCCTCAACGAAGCGAATAGATAGAGTCTGGACTTAGGCAGCCTGGTGGATGTGCATGACATCCTGGGAGCGGTCATGCTCCAAATCCATACACAGGAATACTCGAGCACGCCCGAGGTCCTTTAGTAGGCGGCGTGCAGCAGGTCCTCTACATGCTGCATGGTAGCTGTGTCTAGTGACCCAATGAGGAGGTTGTCGACGTAGATTAGGATGGCAACGAAGGACTCGCCTCTTGGGCTGATAAACAATGCGAGATCTGTACTACTGCAAAGCAGGCCACCACTAAGGAGCCTGCGCGTGATCTCCTGGTTCTAGCAGCGAGGTGACTGCTGTAGGCCATAGAGGGCCTTCTACAGTCACCAGATCCTGCCAGTGCCATCGTCAAAGCCTGGGGGCTACACCATGTAGAGTTCCTTGCCCTCCAACGAGCCATGAAGAAAGGCATTACTCGCTTCCATCTGATGCAGCTCCCACACGTGCTGGGCAACCAGACCGAACAGCACCCTGCGAGTGGAGAACCGGCTGACCGGAGCGAAGATCTGGTTGTAGTCAACCCCAGGGACCTGAGCAAATCTCTTGGCCGTAAGACGGGCCTTGTACTTGTCCAGGGATCCGTAAGGCTTCCACTTGCACCGGAGGACCCACTTGGCGCCGATGGCCTTTTGACCAGGGGGAAGGTCGATGATCTCGTAGACTTGATACTGTCTGATGGCGGCAAGCTCGTCGGCACATACAGCCTCCCGGTGTGCGGCCTCTTGAGAATCCTGAGCCTTGCGTAGGATGGCTGGGTCCTATGGGCGTACCGTGGAGCGGAGAGTGAGAGCATACACGTCCTGAGCCCCATGTGGTATGCGCGTGAGCGTGGCCATGACGGCATGTCTCCTCTCCTGATGGAGAATGGTATAGCCCACTGTAGAGTCCGGGTGGAGATCTACAATGACAGCTTATGTGGCCAAGCCAAGGGCCTTAGTGCCAGGGTCCCCACTCACGACTATGGGAGTGGGTCTGTCGGGAGGCGAGGAGCCTCATGGGGCGACAGGGGGCCGTGGCATGAGAGGGCGTGAGGCAGCGACCTGTGTAATCACTGATGGCCTTGGTCGGAGGCTCCCGCCCGGGCCACGTGTGTAGCACGGCCAGGCAGGAGACGGAAGAGAGGGAGCAGTTGGGAGCAAGTCGGTCGGAGTCCCGGGCGCGTCCTCAGGCGGCGACTCCGTAGATGGTCCAACCGACGCGGAAGGGCCAGTCGGCCCCGCCCCGGACGAGTCAACTGACACGGACGGGGCTGTTGGCCCGGTAGGGCCATCGGACACGGTCGGGGCAACTGGCCCAGAGGGATCAGCACACGCAGACGGGGTTGTCGCCTTGAAGGGGGCAGCGCACGAAGACGGGACGGCTGGCCCAGAGGGGCTAGGAGACACAGACGGGGTTGTTGGCCCGGAAGGGCTAGTGGGTGCGGACGAGGCGGCTGGCCCCGAGGGATCAGCAGACATGGACGAAGCTGTTGACCTGGAGGGGCCAGCAGACGCGGACGAAGCGGCTGGCCCAGAGGGGCTAGCAGACGCGAACGGGGTTGTCGACCTTGAGGGGCCAGTAGACACGGACGGGGCTGTCAACCCGGAGGAGCCAGTGGACGCAGACAAGACGGCTGGCCCTGGGGGGGCTAGCAGAAGCGGACGGAACTGTCCACCCAGAGGGGCCAGTGGACGCAGACGTGGTAGCTGGCTCGGAGGGACTAGCAGACATAGATGGGGCGGCCGGCCTAGAGGGGCCAGCGAGTGGAAGCTGGACTGCCGGCCCGGAGGGGCCAATGGGTGCAGGAAATGTGTCGCTCGAAAGCAATAGCAGAGAGGACGAACTCACCACTCCCCCAGGCGACGGGAGGGACATCGATGAGCCGGAGTGAACAAGGTCACGGGGAAACAGCTCCTCAAAGAAGACATCCCACGACTCGACAATGTAGTGCCGGGAGGGATCCGAGAAGTGCCAGGCTTTTGACTGACGTGAGACTCCAAGGAAGGTACAGGGATGCCTACGGGGGACGAGCTTACCACTTTAGTGCGAGGCGGGAAACCACACGATGGCCACGCAGCCCCAGACACAAGCCGGGCGGAGGTTGGCTCGCTGGCCACACCAGTGTTGGTACAGCGTGGACTGGCGGGGAAGGTGTCCGTGGGGGATCCGGTTCAAGACCCACGTCATGTAGGCCATGACCTCATGAAACCATCGGAGAGACCAGATTCGACCCGCACAGTACGCACGGCATCAGCCATGGTGTGGTTCTACTGCTTGGAGACACCATTCTGGGTGGGCGTGTAAGGTGCCCACGTATCATGATGGATCCAGCGTGAGGCGAGGAAGGTCGTGGTCTCGTCCATGAGCTCACCACCTCAATCAGAGCGGAAGCGGAAAAGAGGGAAACCGTACTCGTGTTCCGCACCGACGAGCCAGTCCCAAATGGTAGGAGCAACATCACTCTTTTGTCGAGGCAGAAGACCTAGTGGTAGCGAGAGAAGTCATCGGTGAGGATGCGGACATAGCGTCCGTGCTCCTCGACAGACTCTGGGGGAAGAGGGCCCATGACATCGGAGTAGACCAAGTGTAGAGGGAAAAACACACGGGATGCAGACAAGGAATAAATCGAGCGGTGCATCTTCCCTTGTGTGCAATCAATGCACTCAGTGGGACATGGCAAGGGAAGGGGGCAGGGTCAAGGTCCATGGCTGGCTGAGTGCGGAGTGTGCTGTCGATGAAAGCCGAGTGGACGTGGCAGATGTTGCGGTGGTGAAGGTGGGTGTGCTGCGGAGAGAGCGCACTACTGACAAACACGTGGCCTGTGTCGGCCGACGGGGAGGACAGACGAGGGATGTGCCACAGGTTGTCACGAGTGGTGGCGTGCAGGATGACACGAACGGACGGACGCAACCACACGGTACCAACACCACACGAGTGTAAGACGTCCATACTCATGCGGTCGAGAGCAGTGAAGGACAAGAGGCTTAGCTCAAGACCAGGGATGAAGAGGACATCAGTCACAAAGACATCCTTAGCGGGACCATGGAAGCGAAAAACACCGGCGTCGTGGACTGGTAACACCTGGCCAGAACCCGTCTGAATACCAGACACATCGGCAACGGGACCAAGTACACTGAAGGCCTCACGTGAGGCCGTCATGTGATGCGTGGCCACAGAGTCGATGATCCAGGTCTCAATAGGATCCTGGACTGGTGTCGCCAAGTCACTAACCGACACGAGGCAGTGGACGAGTGATGCCGACGTAGTGGACGAGGACGTGAACTAAGACAACCAGTCATCCAGCCATGCGATGTCATCACAAAGAGGAGCAGGAGGAGAGGGCACGAGAGGTAACGGGATGGAGGAGGAAGCCGGATACAACCGTAGCTCAGTCTTTGTTATGCAGGACATGGCAGGGGAACAGGTGGTGACGCAAATCGCATTTCCCTCAGGAGGAGGGCAAGGCAGTCCGAGCTGGAGTACGATAAACTACTCCAACTGGCGCTCACATGTGGAGGATATGAGGGAATAGACCGACTACGACGTGACGGCGCCTGAGCCCGGGAGGGAAGTGGGATGCGCCGGTGTTGGAAGGAGGGATGCCGACGGCTACAAATGGTGCTCTTGCAAGGCCAGTGACAGCAGAGCGGATGCGACTGTCGGAGGAGTGGAGCTGCAGGGCGGGGTGGATGTATCAGGGGCATCAAGAGCCACAGCAGTAGCGACGAGACGGTGCTCACACTGGCAACACATGGTGGCGATGACGCATGCCTTGTTCGTCAGGAGGGTATGTATACCACCCGTGTCTTGGTTGGCCACAATTGTGGCAGACCGAGCCGTCGCCACTGGACCTCGTCGACTACTACTATTGGCCCTTGCCCATTTTGCCCTTGTATCTTTTCTTCCCTAAAGACAAGGAGCTGGAGGATGCAGCTGCTGTGGTGGTGGAAACGGCCATGGAGGCAATGCCAGGAGAGGCGAGGGCCTCCGTGCGTTGGATGCGCGACTCCAGATGTGCCTCCTCAATCAGGAAATACAGCTCCTATGCCCAGGGCATGAGGGTGCCCTGGGCTGCCATCGCAGTGAGGATTTCCTAGGTATAATGAACGCAAACGTCAGCGAATACGTCGGTGACACCGTGCTTGATGGTCAGGAGCGCGGCTAGAAGGGGTGGAGAAGCGTTGCCTAGGTGGCGGAGGATGCCCTATGCCCGCTGCCAATAGGAGGTGACTGTCTCAGTCTCCCCCATTTGTAGGGAGTTGAATTCCCTGAGCAGACAGCTTGTCTCAACCTTGCTGGATAAGCGATGGGAGCACGTGAGGATATGCCATGCTGCTGTGGGGTCTAGAAGGCCGCCGGTAGTGAAGTCGCCGAGGAAGGGCTTGATGGTGAGATGTGCAACTGGAGGGGTGACCGAGACAAGGGTGCGTACGGCGCAATCAGCATCATGCAGCAGGTCAGCTTGGGAGGAATCGTATGGGAGGGTGTAGTATGACCAAACCCTCGCCCTGTCCCTATATGCGGAAGCTGAGCTCCCAGCTCCACAACTCGTCGCCCGCCTGGAGTAGCGGGGGTAGGGTCTCATATTCCTTTGGCCTACAGCCGGCACCCAGAGTGGGGCCAAGGACTGATGCAACCGTCTGCTGATGGCACTCGGTCCGTTGCTGCGCTATGTAATGTGTGGCCATAGAAACAGCGGGACTAGCTTGTCCAGGAGGAAGGAAGGACGGCGGTGCGCTCACTTGGCTCTATGGCATTGGTGGTTGCAGTGCTGCAAGTTGTTGTGTCAATGCGGCAAGCTACTGGTGAATGGCAGTCAGGGGATCTGGCGAGCCCGTTTAAAGTCCACGGGTTGCTGCTGCTACTATTGTTGTTATTTCTGCTGTTGTTGCTGATTTTGTGGGTGCTGTTTCTGTTGTGGCTCCTACCACTGCTGTTGCTGCTACAACTGTGGGTGCTACAATTGATGCTATTGCTACTGTTGCTGCAGCTGTAGCATAGGCTGCTATTGTTGTAGCGACAACTACTGCTGCAACTACTGGTGCTGCTTCTATTGCTACTGCTGCGACAGTAGCGATGGCTGCTGCTACTGCAGTGGCTGCTGCTGTTGTAGTGGCAGCAGCTGCAAAAGCTGCAGCAAAAGGGGACCAGTGGGTCCTCCACCAGAGGAGGATCCCTGCTCACCAGGGCTTCCAACCATGATCCTGGTTTGAGTTTGGAGTATTGGTTTTTTTCCTCCTCCTCTCCCTTTTATTATTAAGTGCTGATGTCAGCAGTGACATCAACAACGACGTCAATGACGGCTGACGTCAGTAGGGGCTCGCTGGTGCTGACGTCAACAATGAGTTGTTGCTGACACTACGGCCACCAAAACAACTTGGCAGTATTTCCCCCACGTCGGGAGCGTTTTGACGACGCTACCCGGCGGGTTGACTCTGCCACAAATATTTTGGCAGAGTTTCTCCTGCACGGGCACGTTTCTAGGACCGTCGGCGCAGACTGGGACATGTAAGCCTCGTTGCTGCTCACATCTGCTGCTTCTGCTGCGCTCTGGCTCTGATACTAAGCTAGAAACTAGTCTAGAGTGACTGGTTGGAGCTGTAGCATGGCTGGAGTAGGCATGGCCCCACGCTCATTGCTTTGCACTACTGCCCCCTCTAGCTACTCTGAGACTTGTGAGAGGAAAACTGTGTGCTGAGGGGTTTGCGCCAAAAAGGCTGACAGAACTCAGAACGAGTCATTAGCGACTGAGAATGAGAGCAACTGAGAGACCCCTCACAGAACTAGGCATAGCTGAGCTCTGTAGAGCTTGTTACTCAGGTTACAAACCAATCAGGAAATTCCTGTTTTCCTAGCAGGTTGAGTTTTCTCGGTGAGCCCTGCGAGGCAGCGCGCGACCCCAAACCCGGATGTTGTCCATTTTTTCCTGAAAACTGGACCATTCCTGAATACCCATACTGCGAACACAGTCAAGTGATCATAATCATCCAGAAAAATAGCACCAATGAGTTTTGGCTGCCTAAACCTAGGCAGCGTCTAGGCAAGAGTGACCCCGACCACAACAAGACCCGGATGACCTGAAGCTCGTACCCTAAGCAGAACATGACATTGTAAGTGCAACCGTGCATTCGGATCTGGCACATGACGCGTGCAGGCAGCATCTACGAAGGTAGTGACCGCCAGCGGCATAACTGCTCAGGAGGCCTTCCGATGGAGCTGAGCACGTCATGTGTCTGAGGGAAGAGGCTCCAAAAAAATGTGTGCAGACCTCAGCGTGTGTCACCTCCACCGGATGACGCTCTAGCGGCATCGCGTCTCGCCGTCAGTCATCTGCATGCCAATTGTACACAAGTCGGGAGGACACAACAGAGCACAATGAGATATGCACAAAAACTAACTGTCAGGTGACCAAAAACGTGATGATTGAGTGAGAAACCGAGGTGCCAGAAGAACGTTCCGTCCAGCCGAGTCCTGCTTCTCGCGTGAATGCAGGAACGGTTCTCCAAACTGACTTCGCACAGGACTGTGCAACATAGCTGCTGGGGCTTGTTTGTGCGCTCGACCATCCGGCCATCTTGCATGGAATTTCAGTCGCACGAGATTCCCAGACGCATGGATGGCAAATATCGAACATTGCAACAGACACAATAAAATTTGTACAAGGTCATGAAGGACACACCGAGTGTGCCTTTCCAAATGTTTTCTATGATAAATGCTAGCTCTAGGGTACATGCGGAGAGGCTTGCCAGAGAATTCTTTGGAGCAAGTGGAAGAGGTGTCTCACTAGAAATGTGTGACGTAGAGTCTGCAATGCTAGAGAGGTCTTGATAGACATCGGTTAGCTTGGTGGAGTAACAGAGAAGGTTCGGTTAAAAGGTAGACTGAAGTCAAGATAGTACTATGATTTGGAGTGTTGGATATCCCTCTCTCTCTCTCTCTCTCTCTCTCTCTCTCTCTCTCTCTCTCTCTCTCTCTCTCTCTCTCTCTCTCTCTCTCTCTCTCTCTCTCTCTCTCTCTCTCTCTCTCTCTCTCTCTCTCTCTCTCTCTCTCTCTCTCTCTCTCTCTCTCTCTCTCTCTCTCTCTCTCTCTCTCTCTCTCTCTCTCTCTCTCTCTCTCTCTCTCTCTCTCTCTCTCTCTCTCTCTCTCTCTCTCTCTCTCTCTCTCTCTCTCTCTCTCTCTCTCTCTCTCTCTCTCTCTCTCTCTCTCTCTCTCTCTCTCTCTCTCTCTCTCTCTCTCTCTCTCTCTCTCTCTCTCTCTCTCTCTCTCTCTCTCTCTCTCTCTCTCTCTCTCTCTCTCTCTCTCTCTCTCTCTCTCTCTCTCTCTCTCTCTCTCTCTCTCTCTCTCTCTCTCTCTCTCTCTCTCTCTCTCTCTCTCTCTCTCTCTCTCTCTCTCTCTCTCTCTCTTTCTCTGGCCCACCCTCGCTTATCCACTACTCCAACACCGTGACCTCTGGACTTGTCAACACTCACTCCTAAAGAATGGTGACAACCGTCAGCTACTTAAAGATCATCAAGTGTAGCAGGCACGCCTTCATACCCTCATGTTGTCTATCATTGATGATGTTTGTTTTGAAAACACAAACACTGACCGTGAACTCCAAACTCCTCTTCATGCACATGCAGATTCTCTATGGACCATGTGGATGTGTCCACGGCTAGAAACTGACGCAGGACAAACCAAAGGAAATTGACTGGTTGCAGCAAAACCAGGGGCACGTTGGTGTGGACATTGGGGATACTAGATGACCTCTGGGCTTTTGGCTTCACCGTGTCGTTGAGTCCAGAAACGTTCTATTCTTTAAGTCTTCGTCCGCGACCTAGAGCATCGCGCCTCCTTGTCTTCCCTCGTCCCGCTTTCTTGGATGGGAGGGGATCCTTGGCTGATCTCATCCTCAGAGCCTAGCTAGTCGTCATCATCGGCGCCTGGTCCATCTTTGGTGTCTTTGCCCTAGACGTCATCGTCTGTGCCTTGTCCTCACCGCAATCTTCCTACAGTGTTATTGTCTCTCCCGTGTCACCATCGTCCCTGGTTGTCGCTCCATTGTCCGTGTCCTCCTCTCCTCTCTCATTTCCTGTCACCTTTGCTCCTGCCCCTTCGGGGCAGATGTCGTCAAAACCGGTCGTTCCCTCCCTCGCGCCGGCATCCCCGTTGTCCCTGGAGGATGCCTTCATGCACTCCCTATATTCTCTGATGTCAGTGGTCCGTGGAACTCTCATGGCGACCCGCCCACGTCTTAGACATGTGTCATCATCCTCGGACTGGCCACTGGGGGTGTGCATCCCAGCACAAGCCTTGGATACTCTCTTATCTCAAGGAAGTTCCAGCATGCCATTGGGATGTCTGCGCCGCTCAGCGTTGCTGAGTGTCACGCCGTTACCAGAGCAGCCGAAATGAAATTCAGTTCGGCTGCTCCGGTAACGGCGTAACAAGAGCCAAACACACTCTGCCATGCGCAAGAGTCCCTTGACGCAAGCCAATGGGAGGAGACCATGAGAGAGGATATTGATGCTCTAAAGAAGCATGCTTTCTATGAGCTCATGGACCTCCCACCTGGCCGCAAAGTCGTCTCCCCTGCTGGGTATTGCAGAAAGTGGAAACCAGACACTATAGTCAACCAGTGTAAGGCACACCTCATTCCAAAGCGGTTCTCTAGATTCCTCGGCATTGATTTAATGGAGACATTACTTTTGTGGAAGGGTAGACTACCGCACATGCTGTCCTTAGCCTGGTCGCTTACCACGACTGGAAATTAGAGCAAATGGACATGAATGACGTGTACCTACACGGGCGATTGGATGACAACAACCATATGATTAAGCCACCAGGATTGACGAATGGAATTGATAAGGTCAAATGACTTCGAAAGGCCCTGCACTGCCTGAAGCAGTTGCTATTTTGCTGGAACCACGAGATTACCTCCACCCTTGAAAAGCGGGTGGAGGAAGGTACAGCATAGTCTACCCTGCCCTTTTTGTGATCCATGCGTCTGTGCCTTTTGTAACAATTCTTGTGTACATGGATGATGTGCTGATTGCACCACCCAGCACTTTGATAGTGCATGCATTGAAGAAAGTGCTGCAGTCATAGTACAAGATAAAAGACTTGCAATTCTCCCTCCACAACATGTCTCAAACTGCTCTACCAAACATAGCCATCTTTTATCGTTGACGGACATAGTTTTTCAGAGTTCTAACTCTATTCAGCCACTCGTCAATGTACATTTCTAGCTTCCTCCACTACTTCCCTAGTCGTAACTTCTTAATCTTAAACATTGAATGAGGCACAACGCACTTTTGCATTAATCTTTGGAAAAAGGCTATGAATTAATAAGTAGATACTCGTGATGCACATAATGTCTATGAGCTAGCTTGACTTGCCCCCTTGCCAAGAGGCAGTATGAGCTTCTTGGGTTTAGCAGCGCAAGCTCAATCAAGTTGGCACCATTGAAGGATTTGATGCCACCATTATGAGACGTTTGCCTTTGTTGGTTGATACAACACAATGCATCCTCCCCTCAACCTCGTGGCACAAAACTGACAGGAGATTTGCTAATTGGATGTAGCCAACATATATTTCATAGTGAACTGGACAAGGAAATCAAAGTAGCCATTCTCCTGGCCAAACAGATGAATCTGACAGCTTTTGACGCCTTCATAAAACATGATACGACTGGAATCAATCACCTTGGCCGTGAAATGTTCAGATACTTTTTACCAGTACAGCGGTGCTAATCTAGCCCTTTTGGTCAGACCTCCATCTACATGATTGGTGGTAATTTTAATCTGTGTGGATGACGTCCTCATTTCCTCCACCGTCACGCGGTCCAAGCTGTCAAGAACCTCTTATAGGGTATGTACAAGATAGAACACCATGGGTTATAAAAGGTGTTCCTGGATATGCAGATTGAATGCAGTAGGCAACATCGTGTGCTACAAGTCCATCAAGCTGTGTGTGTGTTTGTGTGTGTGTGTGTGTTTGTGTGTGTGTGTGTGTGTGTGTGTGTGTGTGTGTGTGTGTGTGTGTGTGTGTGTGTGTGTGTGTGTGTGTGTGTGTGTGTGTGTGTGTGTGTGT
>SZWC01008856.1:34672-75873 GCA_023375785.1 Penium margaritaceum
ACACACACACACACACACACACACACACACACACCACACTCACGCACGTCTACTATGCTACACATGCGTGTAGCATAGTAGACATGCCGACATCGACATGTGCGTACATGCAAACATGCTGACATCACATGGTTTGACATGCACACACATGCTGGCATGCTCATTCACACAAAGGCATGACACAGTAGCATGTGCTCAACGTGCACGTGTGAAATTTCTGGGTTGTGTTGCATGCTGAAAACAGCATCTGGATCAAAAATTGTGCTCCAAAACTCTCCCAGATCATTTTCTCCTCAATCAATGTTGCATGCCATCTTTATTATCAGGGATTGAGTCGCACGCACGCACACACGCATGCAGGCACGCACGCATGCACACACTCACTCACAGACACACATGAACGAATGCACACACATCCACCCCACCCACACGTGCACAACCACCCACACCCATACCTGCGATGCCTTGGTGATATCACGGATGGTCTTGTCCCACGCCTTCTTGCACACACTCTCTGGCACTGTCACCGTCAACCGCACCTGCACCACAAAACAATAGAAATTGAGATAAGGAAAACAAGCGAGAAAGCAGTCCCTTACCCGCTCCAGATGTTTCCGCTGGGAATGACATCGACCTCAGTCTTTCTGCCATCTGGCGCAGTAGAGATTAGGAAAACAAGAAAGATAAACAATAAAGAATAGTAATGTTCCTTCCATTCGCTGTTGTCTTGTCCTCCTCCGTCTCCACCAGAGCCATTGTCGTATCTGGACAATAGTCCATTTTTTCCTTCCCTTGAAGAAAAGGGTTGCCTGTTTTGTCCTCTTCCTCTGCAGACTTGAACGAACGAGGCACTGGTACGAACGGAGGGCGAAAAAAGCCCTCCTCCTGAGAGCGGAAAAGTGAGTTGAAATCACAAAACAAAGGTTTTGAAACATAACAAAAACAACAGTTACGTTGATGTCAAAACCATCCGGTAGAATCTCAGTCATTCCTTCTCGGCCTCCTCTCCAGCACGGTCACTGGTGAAGGGCATCTTCCTGAAGCTGTCCACTTCCTCTTTGTCCTCTCCCTCTTCGTCCTCCTCCTTGTACTCTTCCTCTTTGTCCTCTTCTGCTCTGTCCCCTTCCGGTTTGTCCTCTTCAAAGAGAACAAAGCCGCTGTTTAGGGTGAAGCCGCCTTTTCCTTGCTCGCCCCCAAGCTGCTGACTTGCTTTATCAAAGAGCCTGGTAAAAAAAGGAAAGGAAGAAAAAAAGGAAGCAAAAACCTCACTCACTCTGGAGTTCTCCTCTTCAGTCTCCACCACAGTCACATTCTGAGGAGGGGGTGCAGCCGCATTTTCCTTCTTCGCTTTTCCCGAGACTTTTGTTGACCCCTTCGCTGCCTCCACGCGAAGATGCCGCGAAGCAGAGCCCGTTCTCCGGCTGCGTGGGCTTGTCACGGTGTTCCGACCCAACGGCAGGCCACGGCCGATCGTAGCCGTCGGCTGCCGCCATCCAGCAGATCCGCGGTCATCGGCGAGCTTCAGCACGCCATTGGCTGCTGCTGAGCCCAGCTGCAGCGCCATCCCGCGTTCACTGGCTTGCTGTAAAACAATTCTCTTTACTGAAGCCTTTGCGACGTGATCTGCCAGGAAGTAATTCTGTCCCCTTCGTCCTCTCCTCGTCGGCCAGTTGCTGCTGAACGGGTATGCGAGGGTGCAGGATGAATGCGGAGATGCAATGTCAGTGGGAAGTGCGCCGGAATGCGAGGCCTCGGTCCACGCAGCTGCGTGTTTATCCGTCTGCACCTCACAAAGCAGCACCCGTGCGTGCTATCCGTTGGTGCGCCATCGAGGATGCACAAAGAGAGGGCATTTGTGCACCTGGATTTCGTCGCGTCAGAGGCAGTTTCGACTCCATCCACTAGCTCGGCCGTCCGCTCGACCGCCGGCTTCGCGACGGCAGAACGCTGCCGGCCGACCGTCGAACAGATAGCTAGGCAACCGTCTTTCAGTCGGCTTGGGACATGGCTCCACATTTACCGTCCGATCTTGAAGAGGATGGAGTTGTCGATAAAGGACGGTTGAAGTTTCCCGACGACTGTCAGTCCGCGGTCGGCAATTTTGACGTCCGAGGGACTTCGATCCAAACGCCCGGTCGAAATCGATTGTCCACCTCGAACATTTTCACGAATATGTTGACAGAAAGGACAGCGATTCAACGGGCGTCAGTGTCCGGTAAAACGTTTTTGACAACCGAACACATCGAACCATTTCCGACGGATACACACAATGGCGACGGATCATCGACGAACTGAGGCCTCAGCTGTGATGAGGGGCGGAAAGGTGAGAGATGACGCGACGCGGAGGGTCATCCCACGTCAGCAACCATCTGGCAGCTGGACCCCTGACTCCGTACTAACAATGCAAGGCTCACACGGCGGTAGCCGATAACGTACTTGACAAAGCATATTGAAATTAACATTCTAAGTCTCAATATTCAAACCCGAGTTATCTCAAATGTTCAAATCTCTTCGCATTACCAACGTCCCATCTCCACTTAGAAGTTCTGCAAGAAAATATTTTGAATGATAATTTTATTTTAAAAAATAAAAATTTCGTAATCGGAAACAGAAATCCAAATAATGTTTGTACATGGTTGCCTGCTTTCTTTCGGACTAGACAAACCACACCAAATCCAAACACGTTCATCATAGGACAAACCTAAAAATCGTAAATACAAGCCTAGTTATTCCAATTGTAATTTTCCAGGTAGAATAAATTCCAATTAGACTCCAGCTAGTAGGTACTCTTGCATACTTTGCTCTTCGACATGTTAGCTAGTAGGTATTCTTGCATACTTTGCTCCTCGACATGTTTGCCTGAAGTTCTTAAATGGCTTCATTCCTCCCCCTTTGCTCCAAAGCATCCCGGTTCATCCTTGTTCACGAAGATTTTATCATTGCATACTTCATCATGCCAATCATGGAAACAAGAAAGTTGATGCACCATTCTTACACACAAAACTCTTGCATCGCGTTCATACAAAATCAACCAGTCTTACTTGATTTTCTAATGTTTCGCCGTTGGTGTAGGGGCCAATTCGGCCTTCCTTCTTCGCAAAAGCAAGGTGCGCTTGACAACTACCCCTTGCCAAGGCGAGGGCTAGATGGCGGTCAGCCCCTCGCCGCCTGAAGGTCGGTTGGCATCCAGCCCGCGGGGCGGCCGGTGGCCAATCAGGTGACCGACCGGCCAACGGCCGACCACCTGCCAGCCGCCGATCAGGTTGGCCGCTCAATGTGTGGCCAAGAGGTTGCTAGGCGTCGAGCCCTCAACCTCGCCCTCCCCTCATGGCCTCACAGCATGAGTGAGATAAGGGAGAGGGTAAGCGGAAGATTGCGCAAGAGAAACATAAAATTTAGGGACAAATTTTCGGTCGTGCCTCGTACGCGACAATTTCACGTGGACGTGTCAAAAACAAAACAGAAGTTCGTTTAGTGAGAACTTAGAGTTTCGTACATGTAAAAGTTTTGGGAACGCACGAGTTCGAGTCATTACCCGAATCAAACTCTGAATGATGGGGCGAGGTGACAACAAGAGTGGACATCTGGTTTCTCGAAATATTTGAGCCTCGTTAAAAGGGTTGCTCATGACAATTGCCCCCACAGTGCGAAATATCTCCCTAGCAAACTCTCGACGCCAACCTGTGACTTTCAACGACAATCTTCATGCAAGCACTAGAGTCACAGTCGTTACGGTGGTTTTCAAAGCAAGAACGATACCCGCGACGTACCTCGCGAATGTTTCGGTAACTATAGCAAAAATAAAATGCCATTAGCATAAGTGCCTGATTTTATATTTTATATTGCTTCTTTTCATATGTTCTGCAGGCTACTTAGTATTGTGAATCATGACTTGGGAAGTGAGCTTGAAACCGCACATTCTTGCCAACCGTGGCGGCGTAGGAAATAGTTTTCTCTACCACGTGATTGTGCCGCCCACGACAGCGTATGAAAGTTAAAGTCTTTACCCCTTGGTTGTGCGGTCCCCGATGATAGAGGAGAAAAAGGAGTATTTTTCTAGTGGCCTTATCAACTGTAAGAGCAAAAGCGGATACCAAAAGAAGCGACAACTCTGAGACTCCTGGCCAATCCCTCACACATGGATCTTGACATGCTAGTTTCACGTACGAAGGTATGACAATTGCTGGACCATTAAAAACAAACAAGGGCAAGATGGTGACGGCCACAAAACACACCCTCGATGTACTCCAAATTTTGGGGCTCCCACTGTGACCACGCTAGCCAAATCAATGGTAACCATATTGTCTAAGGCAATGCGTGCTACACTTGGCGAAGCCGACAAGCATTTGTAAGTCAAAAATGTGCTTCACGAGCCCGCAAACGTGCACGTGGGTAACTGCCACACAAAAACGGAGTCACTCGGGTAGGATCATCCAATTGAGGACCCTGAAGAAGAGCACAACAATGGCGACATCACCAAGGACCGCAACCATTTTCATCGCGGTAAAGCAAATATAAGCTAATCAATGGACAAGAGCAAGACAGCCACCAACTCTGAAAGAGGTTTATATAGCAAAGATGTTGTTGGCAGTTGCATCAACACCAGAAGTAGCCATGCGAGAAGTTCTCGCAAGCACGAGTTGGACGCGCAATAGAGGTAATTTGCTTCGCTTGCCAGATTCTCGTGGAGATGACCATCAAGGTAGCGTGACGTCTCAAAATCAGCAGTGACAGTGGCAGTGTGACACTACTAGGAGGAGTGGGGGCAGGTTCCTTCCCTTAGAACGTGACTACGATACAACATCTCCACGTCTCACTTAACGGCATGGCCATCGACAGCTTCCTTAAAAAGGTGGGACTCCTTGGAGGCATGTACATGAACCATACTCTTGTCCTATAGGTGAAGGTACATGAACGGTGCAAGGCACTGACAACATCAGAGATGAAGTGGCATTCGCTAACCTTCTGGCCAACCTCAGGCAAAGCAGTGATATTGACTATGTTTCTCAACTCCAATATCTGGCTGCTCAGGATGTACGCTGATGTGATGACCTTGACAAGGCGTTCTTAAGCATGACCCAGATGCGAGTGTAACAGTGGCCGAATCACCCCACAACCCCTTTTGCCACCACTAGTGACAGTGAGGACTTGCCAACATCGACAACCTTAGGCTATCCACAGGCATGTTCTTTTCCCATAGTGTAGAGAAATTCCAAAAGGACGTGAAGCTGACCAGATTGCTGAGCCGGATAAAGCACATTCTGCGAGTATACAAAGCTTCACTCGGTCAATGGGGCGACCTTGTCATACCACGGCTTGAAGATGAGAACTTCAGGTACGTCAAGGAGTAAGACACAAAAGAGTTTCATTTGGAGTGGTTGCCCATGCCGTGGGAGGCCTTGTGCGCCGCCATGTACAATAAGTGTAGCTGGTGTGAGGAGGCACACCGGGCCTTAAAAAGAGCGAAGGACTTCAACCAAGTGGATAACTCAATCGTGTCCTATCTCAGCAAGTTCACCACGGTTATGGAGGAATTCAAAATATTCATTAAGGATGATGGTACATAGACCTTCAAGTATCCAAACTACCTACGTTGTGATACATGCGTGGTGGTCTTTCCAACAGGATGTTGAAGGGAAAGACCAGCACAACGACAATGGACCAGGCTCGGAAAAGCCGGAGCCTTGTGAGCGTACACAACAAAGTTGTAACATGTGAATGGATGTTGTAGGGGCTAGAGGGACTACTGGACAACGAGATGGGACTAAGGGCAGCCATCGTGCAAATCCCATAAAAAAGACTAGCAAGCAGAAGGCCCACAACCACAAGGCTGGCTGTGATAACGATATGCTGCAAGGGACATGAGCATCACAAAACGACCTTCCACATGGGACTCTTTCACAAGCGTCTACAGCCAAGCCACTTTAGGACTGAGTACCTCAAGGCTACTTATGGTGGAAAAGAGGCCATAGAATTGGTTGCATCTGTGGTACATCGTGGGGATGGTTGAACAAGAGGCCACATACGGCCATGAACAAGGCCGAGGCTGCAGCATTGGGCCTTGCCATGGGAATAGGCAAGGACATTACATGGGTTTTCTCCATCCCTAAAGTGACATTAGCGGGGGGGGCATTAAGGAGTAAAAATGGATCACGAACTTGGATTCATGTTTTTATACGAGTTTGTAAAATGATTCGAATTTTGTATAGGTTCAGATTTCTCAGTCTTTTCTCTTATCTTGATGAACTGCACGCTGCGTTTGTTCACCATCACTATCCGCTAAAACTTGTCTATCCAGAGGAGATACCTTGCACTTGTTTAATGGTACCAAGACCAACTACTGTGCAAGAATTTCATGACACAGTGATTGAAGCAAATCCCCTGAAGGTGATAAGTGAAATCGCGTTCACAGTACATTTGTTCGATGATTTTGACCCAGTGGAATCTAAATACCCCCAAACATAGTTACAAGGTGTGGAACCAAGTGGATTACACATGAGTGTTACAACATCTTCCTTCCCTGTATGTGTTTACCACAAACTCGCCTTTTGGACATTGAGTCTTTTCACTCGGAAGAGTAATGCCAGCATGACGATGGACTTCAAAGGACACTTAGCTCCTGCTCCTCCGAAGATGTTGGGTGAAACTATGTTGTTTGTGATAAGCTCAAGAGACGTATTTGATAGGGTTGTCAATATTTCTTGGCCCAACGATAGAATGTGGAGGATAAAGACAAGGAAAAATGCTGCAAGAATAAAAAACTTTGCTGATGGATATCTTGGATGTATTCCAAGAGCCACCAGCTGAGCTTCCACTAGAACGATACACGGGCCACACAATCCTACTGCAATAGGAGACAACTCTTGTGTTTTGATCCATATCTCATATTTCTCCAGTTAAAAGATGAGAGGTCAAACACTAAATGAAAGAATAACTTACAAAAGATGGGATCAAGTCAAGTAGCTCATCGCACAGTCCACCGATAGCTTTTGTGAACGTAAGGATGGTCGTTTGTGCATGTATGTAGACTATTGGGTGTTGAACAGGTTAGTGGTGAAAATTTGGTTTCCCTTCTCGCGGATTGAGGACCCGTTTTATCAAATTCAAGGGGAAAATATCGTTCAATCCTTAGATTTGTCTCAAAGATACGGTGAAATTCACATGTGAGAAGATGATGTTTCTAGAATAGCGTTCTGGTTATCAATGGGACACTATCAGTTCTGGAACCTGTGCTTTGGGCTGACGGACGCATCGACAACATTCAAACGAGAGACGAAGTGAATGTTTACCAAGCAACTTGCTCAGTTTCTTTTGGTTTACCTGGATGACATCTTTGTCTTCTCTAATTTAATTATCAAGAAAATATAATTTTTGTGTGAAGTCCTTGCAGTCCTTCGAGAGTGAAAAAAAACAATTCAAAGGTGAGAAAGTGCAAGTTTGCAGAAGATGAGCTCGAATACCTAAGACACATATTTAGCGAGAAAGTCATCCATGTCAACCCACAGAACGTTCTAGCGGTGGTGGGTTGAATGCGTCCAGACATGTTTCCTCGGCCTTGTAAAACTACTTTTGCCGTTTTATACAAGGGGATTTACATGTACATTGGCAATGGACACTTGATTGTGGTGATGATTTCCTTAAATTGAAGGAGATTTTGTCCACAGTGCATATCTTGGCTCTTCTAGATCCATCGTAAGCATGTGAGGTACGATGTGATGCATCGGTAGTAGGACTCAAAGCACTCCTCATGGGTAGTCCACTTGCGTATGAGAGCCAGAAGCTCATTTCCACTAAGATGCACCACACAACTGGTGATCAAGAGCTCACATAGGTACAAACTTTCAAGATATGGTGTTGTCATCTCGAGGGCACTCATGGAGGACGTGACGTTTGTGACTGACCACATCCTATTGGTGTTTTTTAAAACTCAACCAAACCTGTCAAGAGTTCAGCCGCCTTGGTGTGAAAATATGAGCCAATTCATGTTCACATGCGAGTATCGGCCATGATGCATCTACGTGGTCAATACACTAAGTCAATAGCTTGTAGAAATAAAATCAATCATTGAGGTAGGTGGGTGTATTGTGGCCAAAGCAACAACTACAATGCAAACACCAAATCCTCCTCTGTACCTGTGTAGTAACCAACTCGAGAGATTATCCAACAAAACCGTTATGTAAACATGATCCGGATGGGTTCGGAGTTTAGATTTTAGGGTTCAAGGTTTAAGATTTAGTAGCAACCAGTACGTCGAGCATCGCGTCAGTGGCATCCCAATTGCTGCTTTTGCCGAGTTTGAAGATACCATAATGATGTTTGAATGTTTACATCAATATTTTGGACTTTTTTTGTTCCTTGATTTCGAACTCTGTTTTGGCATTCTAAGTAGTTATGTGGTATAGTTTCTGCAATTTTTTGCTTTCCCTGATCGTGAATTTTGCTGAATGGTACAGTTCATATTTTCCTTGATCCCCTTTTTTGTACATTGCCTGACCATGCCATGGTTTCAGCGCAACTGTTGGTGCGCTGACAACGTGGACGTGTTAGCATTCCCTTTTTGGTAGAACTTTGCACAATGCCTCAACTGGTCACGGTGTTAGTACAGCTGCCGGTGTGCTGGCACTCGCTGTTCCCGAGGTGTCATGACAAGAAAACTGGTGAACCTACCTGTTTGGAAAATACCCTACTGCTCTTGGATTTCAACGACTGGAAAATTGCGAATTATAAAATCTATGAATTAGACGAGATTTTCCAGGTTTGAATCATTTTGGTAGTCCTTAATGGTCGAATCTGCATCAAATGGTACCTTAATTTCAACGTTTTATATGGAGAAAAACACCATTCAAGTTTCAAATCCTCTAGCCTCCCACATAAAATTTTAATTCAATTATTTATATGGCACGTAGAATCCATTGAACGAAAAAGTGTAAAAACATTCAATAAACTTAAAGAACAATTAATATCGAAACCCAAGAGCTGTAGGGTAGCATATAAAATTTGTTTTATTTATGTGCCACACAAAAGGCAAGCCTCCTTGAACCCAATTATATTGTAGAAGAGAATTCTACCATGGTACTTGAAATTTCGACAGTTGATACCATGATTATGTTTGTATTCCTCCAAGTTTGTTGAAAAAAAGAAACGGTACAATTTGAACAAACTTGTGAATCATAGAATTCGAGTTCAAAGATTAGGGGGTAGATGATGTTTTTCATCTGACCCTTCCATCTCCATAACATCAGAAGGAATTGTTTGGCCACCACCAGCTTCTTGTTACCGAAAACCAATGCAAGGTCAATTGCCTTCTCTAGAACCAAGAGTGTGTACTTTGGCCGTGGGTTTCTAGGGAATACCTCGTTTATTGGGCCGATTTTGGACCTGAATATAACTCATGAGATCTTGAATCTCGCCTTTTGATTGGATTGGTGAAAAAGCCATGGAGCAAGCTGGCAACTTGCACAAATTGACACGTGGTATAAATCAACATTTGTATGTAAGAACAGTGAAACACCCAATATGGTTGTCGTGCGAACGCTCCGGCCCGAAGGGGGGAGGTTTCTAGCTATGCATGGTGACAAGCTACAGCTTAGGATGAAGTGCGGTGCACATGTTCAGGTCTAGGTGGTGAGTTTTTTTTTTTCACAATGCTGACGGTTCACTATGAGGCAATCCTACTTGTTGGTCATGACTTGGGAAAGTTCATAACAAGCGTAGCGGGAGAGCCAGTCTGGCCCTCCCACTTCGCAAAAGCTAGGTATGGTTGACAACCATCCTTCGCCATGGAGAAGCCGGCGGTCTGCTCCTTGCTGGCCACCATCTGGCTGGCAGTGGGCTGGCTGGACAGCCATCATCTGGTTAGGTGACCAACAGGCTATCGGCCGGCCACCTGTTGGCCGGCCGTTGATCAAGCAAGCCACTCTATCACTGGCCAGGAGGTCACAAAGAGGTCCGGTATGAATGGTAATGGAACCGAGGGGACTCAAAATATTCCATTCTTAATACACAAGTCGTCGATGATGATTGCTTCCTAAGATGAGGAGGAGGACATCCCTCCAACGAGCTCTAGACGCCAACCTATGACTTTTGATGACTGCCTCCAAGCTTGAAGCAAATTGGATGAAATACGTGGCTGACTAGGCCAAAGCTGTAGTGCTTGAGGGTCAAAGACCCTCAAGCCATCCCCTCCAACCGCCTACAGGCCAGGGACCTCTGCTCGATCCACGTGGCACCGGCCACACGCTCCACTCCCCAGGCCTAGGAGTGAACCGTCCTCTGCATCCACATGTTGGACTCGAACCCCGACGCTCTGATACTACTGTAACAGGCGTGTCTCTAGCTCCTGTACTCAGGTCATTGTTGGATTTTGTGTCCAAAGCTCGCTCGAGGGGTTTTCCCCTATGCGCCACTCTTGGGGGTAATTGTCATCAATGACCTGTGCAAGGAGACTTGAATATTTCAAGTCTCCCAACACTCATTTATCTTTTTCCCTCACCCCCTCATTCTGGGTCCGAAACGAAGGGGGTACTACCCAAACTCGTGAGTTCACACGAGTTTTCCTATTTCTAAACTCGTAGTTTGACCTAAATGAACTGGAGTTTTTTTCTTGACGCATCGGTGCAAAATCATGACGTACAAGCGCGATCGGCGATTTTGCACCGACTTCTCTTGTGCGTCCCTCGCTCTTGCTCTCACTCTATCCCCCATCCTCGCTTGCTCTTGTGAGCGAGGAGGACGAGAGAGGGCAAGGACATGAGGCCACAGGCCTCAACCCTTGAGGCCTTGCGGCCTCCTGGCTGCTGATCGAGCCACTAGCTGAATCGGCGGGTGGTGGTTCGCCGGCGGATGGCCAGCCGGTCACTCGACCAGCCGCTGGCCACCCAGCCGGCTGGCCGCCGGCTGGCCGGTAGCCAGCAGGTGGCTGTCCACCGGCCAACCCTGGCAATAGCGAGGGGCGACCTTTGCTATCACGAGGTGGGAGGTCCGAACCGGCCCACCCTTTTGTGTCTTCGACACATTTCATGACATTTCATGAAAACCCGTGACATATTCCATGCTATTGAGGATGTAAATTGTACAAAAGAGGCAGCTTGGAAAGGAGTTCCTTTAAAAAATCCTTGTTTTGTGTGGTACTTGTTCATCTGGCTATAGTGATGATGATTCCTCCCCTTTTGGAAAACGAGTCCCAACGTCCAATGTTTTTGGGTCCGCACAAAATAAACTATGTGGACATGTCTAGATCCACTCAATATTCATACATGCCTTTCAGACATGATATCTTCTAAGGGGTTGTTACCCATGATCTATGGCCTCGCAACATAGTTCGCGTAAAAGTGCGATTGAAACTCTTTTCATTTGCGTTTCTGGTAATTGTGTTAACTATATGGTGGAAATTCGTGTAAGGTGTAAAGTTGAAAGTAAAGAAAGTAAATAACTGGTATTTAGTGTTGCGCCGAGCAAAACATGGATGGCTCAAAGGGATGAGGTGCGCAGCATGAGACATTTGAAGAAATTGGGATGATATGGTAACTTGTAGTTTCCAACAAGTGTACTCCGATGACAAGTATCAGAACTGTCAAGCAAGTGTGTATGGGAAATATATAATAAAAGAATATAGAATGAGGCATACATTGGATTTTGGGTGCTGGAGTCCAGCGATGTGTGTGACTTGGTATTGTGATAGGTTGCTTCGAGACGTGAGAGGGTTTCAAAAGTATCAATTTTTGTTTGAATAAAGATCTTGTGCCACAAAGATGTCAACCAAACATCATAGAAACACTAATACATTTCACAATCATTCTACTGACCTTTGTGGAAAGTGGCCAGAATGACTCAGTGATTGGCATGAAATTCATTAGTTGGGTGCAGAGAGGGACAAGAATGCAATGCCAAGAATATCCATTAGTAGCATTTAGGGACTCATGTTTCTTAGCAACATAACACTCCCTCCCCTTTTTGGTTATGATATCTCTGCGCCTTTTGAGAAAAAGGTCAATGCTAGCTGAACTAGCCATTGTTCTGACGATTGACATTTCAGACATTGTTGTAGGATGTCCAACTGTTGTACAAAGCATCGTAGCCCTGCCAATTGACCAAATACTCCATGATTTTTCCACTGTGGCGGTGTTCCAGAACATCTTTGACATTCTATTCCGTGTCCTCATCTGCTCTGATTGGAGGTTCCGAAGGCACGTCTATGCTGGGAAAGTGCTTGTTAGGGTCCCGAAAGAGTTTGAGTTGGCTGATGTGGAACACCAGGTGTATAGCCATGTTGTCCGGTAGTCTGATTTTGCAATGACAGGTATCCTTGTCTCCCTGATCACGAGCAGCCCCAACCACTTAAGTTAGAGTTGGGCACATTCCAGTCCTTGTAGACATAGGTTTGTGATGCTGAGTAGGATGCGGTAACGAACATGGGATTAGTCAGAAACTTTTTTCTTTCTTGTTTCATAGCCCCATGTCTTGTTGTAAGCGGTTGGTGAGTCTCGTCCCACATGATCTGGAAGTCTCGCCGCTGGAATTTGGCTAATGGTATGATGCTTGAATTGACTAAACCGCCGGAGTAGAGGAGAGTTTGTCTTTAACCACTGTGAAAGGATTTATTTTCCGGCTGCAGCTTATGTCAAGGAGTTGTACGCGAGCTTGGCGGTTGACAGCCTAGTGAGTGCCATATGGCACACACATAAGTTAGAGCCGTTCTTTGAGCATCTGATTGGTACATTTTGTTTGACTGCTTGTTTAAGGATGGACGACCATTGATAGCTGGATCAGACTGCCGGAACGAGTAACTAGATCCTACATGAACCTTCTTGTGAATCGTCTTTCCCCATCGCTGGTGATTGAGGAGGGAACGCAGTGTGTTCAAAGCTTGTCATTGAAGACATGCACTTTTTCCTTGGTGGTGACCGTGGTTATTGTCAAAATGAAGTGCAACATCTTTGATGACCAGCCGACCACCAAGAATGTTACATTGAATCCATTGAATGTTTAGGATGTACTATGTTATCTCCAGTGTCAGACGTGTGTCCGATGTGTGAGCCTATCCAACTTCTTTCATTTATATTGTTTTTGATTACACAAATATAATTTTCACTTTCAATAAAAAATTATATCTCTACACCTTGATGATTACAGGTGAAGATTTCCCTTAGGCACTCTATTACTCAAAAAAAGAAGAACATTTGCAATGTCTCATCATTCTAGTGTAATGTTTCATAAACCATTTTCACCCAGAAGAGACACTTTTTAAGATAGGAGTTCACACTAGACCTTCAAACTCATAAATCATGGATAAAAAGAATGTCACAAGGGGCAAAGAGAACATCACCATAGAATAGTTCACTACTAGTGAGAACAGATATCATGGATTCCATTTAACGTAGAAACGTGTCTACCTCTTCACACTAAAATAATGCCCCTTGAATGAGAAATCACTCGTCCTTGGACATGGGAATATTTACCATGGAGCTGAGTACTGTATTTGGTGATTTAATTTTTTCATCAACTTTGAAGTGCAAATTACCTTTTGATTGTGTTTGAATTCATGGAATTGCATGTGGATGAACTTTGTGGAGTCCGTGTTAAATGATATGGACCTTGTCCACTGGCTAGTTGGCTGGCTGCACGGGCAGACAAGGCATGCACTGCTCTATGGAGTACGTCCCCTTGGTCTGTTCTGAGATAGACCAGGAATGCACTGTCCGTAATGGGTATGTCTCCTGGAGATCATCATAGGAAACACACGTTTGTGGCCTAGTTGGAACAGGCACCGGAGCTCATGGGTCGCGGGTTCAAACCCCGCGACGGCCGCAGATTTCTTCGTGGCCCAAAGTGGGACAAGAAGCTTCTAGGAAACTTACTAGAGCCTGCCTTGATGATGACACTTGGCGGTCTCAGGAGATGCCAAGTAGGACTGTAGGTTGAGGTTTGCTCTTGCGGAGCCACTGTGAGTAAAAGCATTAGCAAAGCTCTGCAAATATAAAAGCCTGTACCCTGCATGCACCCATTTAGAGTTCTTGCCTTTGAGACTCCTCACAGAATGTCCAACCAAGGGTAGACACTAAAGACCTTCATGTGGACTTTGTGAGGTTGCAAAACGAATGAACCTAAAGTGTGGATCCCTCTTTCGAGGGTGATATGTTATCTTGGTTGCAGTACCAAGAGCGGTTGGCAGCCTCCCATGTCCGGACCCGTTTTCTAGACTGTTGCTATCCAGCACATTGAGAGTCCGTTGGTGAAACAACGACATCAGATTGGGACGTCAAATGCTCATGTTACTCATTGCCAAGTACACCAGGCTAAATGATTGTGACCATGAACATTCATCAAAATCTTCATCTAGAGTGTGTTCTATGCTATTATGCCATCCAAAAATTTAGTTCAGAGTCTCTAGAACCAGGAGATAGAATTTTGTGTGCTCCATAAACATTAGTGGATGATGTGGATATCTTTTCTTTCTTACGAAGGGTGTATTTTGGAATTTGTTCTTACCAGGATTATTTCCCCTAGGGATCACGTTTCCAGAGTTTTCTGGTGGTCTTAGTGAGTCATCCCATGTTTATTAATATGTTGTCAGGCATGACACCATAGGGTGACATCGAAGGTCCATAACATCTCCTCGTGTAAGTGGCCTTTTCAACAGTGCACTCTCTCTCAACGTCATCCAAGTTTTCCAAGTTCTCCATCCATGAATTTCATGGTGCTTGGTGTGTGTGGGATTCCCCCTAACTCCTGCTCTCTGTATTCCATCTCCTCTTACTGCAAATCATACCCAGGAAACTGTTATTAGTATTTATTTGGGGCATAGAATCAAGTTGGAATAGATAACACACACTTCTATTTTCCAAAAATGACATAAATATAATATCCAGTACAGTTTCACCATGTGGTTCTATATAAACTTCAAATGCATAGTACATCACGTTGAAATCCACATGTATGAAAACAAGTGAACACATGTCATTGTAGACACGTTATGTGTGATGTCATCCTGAATACTTAGTAAATTTCATTGTTTTCTAGCAACACAAAAAATACTATACACATGGTTGATGTAAATTTTGTCGTTCAAAACGAACCTTATACGTCCACGAAATTACACTTGAATCAGCAGTGTTGTAAACACGGTACACATATGTTCATCTACATGTTGTGGTGCAAAGTATACCCCAGCATTTTGTTGCGCAGATCCTCTGTCAGAAGAATGTTCTGCAAACAAAATCTAGTAGTTCAGGTGGATTTGTGCCAAAATAAAGGAAACACTGTTCAACATGCCACACCAACCATTTCTTCATGTCGACAGGAAAACTGGGGATATCATGGCATCATATTTTATACAACTAGCTGGATACAAAGGTACGTGAGTGACATGATGTGATTGAACCATGTCCCTCAGAAAGTCAAGTTTTCCAAACATAAAACTGGTGTTTCATGAAATGGGCCAACAATACTTTGTACAAATTACACGGAGGAGAAACTACCATTTTAAGTATGTTCTTCCCAAAACATACTATCACCCCACACACATAAGCTCAATGATTCATTCCATTCCATGATCAACTAGCCACATAATGTCGCTCACGTACTGTATTTTACCAGCGACATGATGTGGACCAGACTATCTGAGCATTCTTGTTCTCAGTTATAACTTGGAGTTCCATGAGTTATAATTAGAGTTTTAGATGTAACTCTTTACTCTGGTTTGTCCCATCCAAAGTTGTGCAAGTTGCACTGACTGAAATACGACTTAGGGTGATTGCTGAAGATTTCAATGTAAATGTGTGAAGCAAGTGCAGCTTTCCTCATCCATGATGGAGGAAAACAAACAAACCATCATATATGTCATCCAGTTAGTGTGAATTACTGTGCATAAATCATACATCTCAAGACAGAAACAAGAGGAAAAAAATATGCTAACTGTATGAAACATTGACACCGGTGCTGATCACAAAAACCATGATCACAAGCACATTGTTGCTGTGACTGTGACCTCTAACTCTCAACTTGACCTTGTCAACCAATTCTTCTGTTCTGAGGAACAATTTGTTGAGTATGATATTGCATGGAAGAAAGTGTAGCATAAGTGGAGTAGGTGGCACAGAGGGTGACTGTGGTACTGGTGCATGGGTATGAGAGTAGGGAGTAGCTTCACACTTGGGCCAAAACCAGGTTCATCAATGCAACATTGGCAAAGAAAAAGTCAACAGAGGCTTTGCAGGAAGGATAGAGTGGTAATTTCATAGTTGATGGCAATGAGTAGGACCTAGGTTGAAGGTGTACAAATATAGATGAGAGGACACACCTAGGTTGGTCTCCTAGAGAGGGAGGTTCGTAAACGGTGGCAAGGAACAAACAAGAAATGGAATCAAGATAACACAAAACCAAAAGAAACGACAGAGCTAGCTGAAATGAACAAATGCAAAAATCAGCTGAGTTGAAATCCTAAAACCATAACCCTTATCATGGTGGCGCCAAGTAGAAGACAATGGAGACCTTGAATCTGATAGAATTTGATGCCATCCGAAAGCAAATTTACAGTTCTGCTAGACCTGCAAAAAACCAAGACATAAGGAAAAGACATTTTTCTTCTGTCCTGCTGCCATTTGCAGAAAGATACAAAAAAAGGGGGGGGGGGTAACAGAAGAAGATAGTCGTGGGAGTCAGAAATAGCCCACGGAAGAAGTAGACGGTGTAGCCCTTGTCTGTTTAGAAAACCTACGGTGGAAAATCACCCGTTTGAACAGTTTAGAATGCTTGAGACCAGGGCTTGCAAGACTGCCAAATCTGATAATGGATATGAGGAAGACAAATGAATAGTATTGAGAGTGCAATCAAAGGGGTTGGGAAAATAGCTTAAATGTGTTGAATGATATGCACCTTGTCCACTGGTTAGCTAGCTGGTTGCACGGAACGAAAAGGCATGCACTGCTCTATGGAATACGTCCCCTTTGTCTGTTCTGAGATAGGCCAGGAATGCACTGCCCATAATGGGTATGTCTCCTGGAGATCATCATAGGAAACACAACATTGTGGCCTAGTTGGGGCAGGCGCCGAAGCTCATGGGTCATGGGCTCAAACCCCGCGACGGCCACATTTTTTCTTTGTGGCGCAAAATGGGACAAGAAGCTTCTAGGAAGCTTACTAGAGCCTGGCTTGAGGATGACACTTGGCGGTCTTAGGACGCGCCAAGTAGGACTGTAGGCTGAGGTTGGTTCCTGTGGAGCCATTGTGAGCAGAAGCATTAGCAATGCTCTGCAAGTATAAAAGCATGTGGAGTGCATGCATCCATTTACAGTTCTTGCCTTTGAGACTCCTCACAGAGTGTCCAACCAAAGGTAGACACTAAACACCAACATGCGGACTTCGTGAGGTTGCAAACCAAATGAACCTAAAGTGTGGATCCCTCGTTCGAGGGTGATATGCTATCTTGGTTGCAATACCAAGAGCGGTTGGCGGCCTCCCATGTCGGGACCCGTTTTCTAGACCGTTGGTATCCAGCGCATTAACAAAGGGTTATGGACCCACACTTCTGGTTCTAAGGCATGCTTCCAAGACTGAGTAGCGTGTGGTCTTGTAGGACGCACAGGTACAACAAGGACACAAACATTGGACGGCTCCATATGCTCCATCGGCTCCATTGGCTTCTTCAGGTAGGGTGCGTGCACGTGGCGGAATAAGGGACGAGGACTAGCTCTATCCATGTTGGACAAGACCCTCGAGCCCCAACGGGATTAAGCTCTACCCCTTTTTTAGAAGGTGGTACGACCCCGAGTCCGTTCTCACACGACGGCACCATCACCTTAGGCGATCATCGGCGGGAGGGGTATGCAACGGAACCAACTACACCTTTGAAAACGGTCGCAGTCAGCAAACTCATCAGGCTCATCGGCCTCTACAAAGCAGAGTAGCAGCAAAGTAGAGAAGACGAGCAATCGCAAGAAATGGCGGATCCGACTCAAGCCCGCCTTGAGGCGGGTATGTCCAAAATAACGGGGACAGGTTTTCCCTTGTGGAAATGGTAGTTTGAGGTTGTCATAAACGTACGTGGCTACCTCGACATCCTAAAAGGGACCGAGACAGCACCAACCGATATGACAGTGACCACGCATGCGGCTGACCTTGCAGCATGGACGATGAAGAACAACATGGCTCTCACCATTCTTGTGACGTCCATCAACGAGACTCAACACTCCCACATCATAGGATGCACGTTGGCTGCCGAGGCCTACGCAAAACTCTAATGTGTACATCAATCAAATGCCCTAGCAAACTGACTCTTCATCTTCCAAATGTTGATGTCGATGAGGGTGAGCGAAGGAGAATCGATTTCTGCAAGAATTCCAGAAAATGGAATGGAATCTCGACTCCAACATGCGTGCCATGATCCTTCTGATGGTGCTGCCGGAAAGCTGGGGGTCCTTGATCACCGTATTTGGCGGTTGGAAGGAGGCAGATCTGACGTATGAGGCTATCGCCGAACACGTTTGCAACGAGTCCGTGCGATGCAGTGGCAGTGAGGCAAATATTTCAGCCTATGCCTCTCAATTTGGTGGACAAGGTGTAAGCTCTCGCTCCAGTCAAGGCAACAGTGGAAGTGGTGGCGGTGGAGGGAAAGGCAATGGTGGCAGGAAGAGTTCCAAGAAGCCCGGCAACTGTCACAACTGTGGCAAGGCTGGACACTGGGCTAGGGACTGCCGTAGTCATAGGAAAGAAGGCAGGAACAAAGGTGGGAAGGAGAAGAAGGAGCTAACCAACATGATGGCTGAAGGGTTTCCCATGAAAGGGGCAGCCCTCCTTAGGCCCGGGGCATTCGCCCTTGACTCGGGCACCAACCACCACTCATCAAAAGAGAAGGGTGCATTTGTCTCCATGGCCGAATTTGACATGCGCATCAAGTGTGCAAATGGTGGCGTCGTCCAAGCCATGGACGAAGAGGACAAGGTGATCATGTTCAACGTGTACGGTGCGGAGAAGGCGGTCAAACTTTAAAAGGTGGTGTACATACCCTCCTTTGCAGAGAACCTGCTATCGGTCTCATAAATCACCGACAACAACATGATAGTGGTGTTCACCAACAAGGAAGCAGTGACCCTAAAAAATGAGGAAACCAAAATTTTGTACACCAAAGAGGACCTCATGCTTCAAGTCCCAAGAGTCAATGACCTCTACGTGCTTCAAACCAAAGTCACCAAGATGCTGGATGTGGGACTTGCATGTGCCACCAAGACAGTGGCACCGAAGCCAATGGATACACCACCGGCGACCGCTGTGGCCGCCACATCAACCAAAGACACCGACGCTGAGCTGTGGCACTGGCGATTTGGCCACGTGGCCAACAGCACGCTGCAGAAGATGCAGGAGCAAGAGGTAGTCCGTGGAATGGAAGGTTGCACCATGAAGCATGGAGAAGCGTGTACATTGTGTGAAGCATGCCTCCAAGCAAAGGCAAAGAAGAAGCCGTTCGGGAGAGGAGGTCAACGAGCGGAGAATGTCTTGGACCTGATCCATAGTGACGTGTGCAGATCCTTCCGCACGCCGTCTAATGGAGGAAGCAAGTAATTCCTGAGTTTCATCGACGACCACAGCCGCAAGTTGTTGATCTACTTCTTCAAAACAAAGGGAGAGGTGAAGGAGAAGCTCCTGGAGTTTGTCACCACGGTAGAACGACAAACTTCCAAGAAGGTGAAGATGCTCCGAAGTGATAACGGGGGTGAGTACGAGGCGTGCAAGCCTTGGCTCAAGCATCATGGGATCTGCCATGAGCAAACCACCCCTTACAATACCCAAAGCAATGGAGTGGCCGAGAGGATGAACCAGACCCTACTCGGCATGGTGCGAAGCATGCTCTTTGACGCCAAGCTCCCACCTCCATTTTTGGCTGAAGCTGCAAAAACAACCTGCTACCTCTTGAACCTCACACCAGCAGCGGCCTTGCGAAAGTGTGAAAAGGAGCAGGACAAGCAGATGAAGCTCCCACAAGAAGCATGGTCGGGAAAGAAACCCAACGCCTCTCATCTTAAGGTGTTTGGGTCAACTGCATGGGTGAAGATCCAGTCGGGAGAAGGTGGAGGCAAGCTGGATGCACAATCCAAAAAATGCGTCATGGTTGGGTACGACACATCACACAAAGCCTATTGGCTTTGGGACCAGACACCAGGCAAGCTCGTGAGGAGCTGTGACATTGTGTTTGAAGAATGCACCCTTGGAAAGGGAGAGCCACTGGACCCGATCCTCGCTCCCAAAGCAGGAGAGTGGATAGTGTTGCTTGAGTCCGGAGACCAAGCACCCAACAACTGGCTCGCTTTGCCAGCATGTGGTGGGAATGGGGGAGTAGCTACGGAGGATGACGCAGCATCTGACACGGATGCGGATATGGAGGCGTCCGGGGCTTCCGAGTCTGAATTGGAGTCTGACGACTCTTCTGACGACGACAACGAAGATGACGACATGCTACTGCTTGTGGAAGCACTAGCACCAAAACAAGAAGCCACACCAGTACCCCAATGAATTTTGCGACCAAAGAAAGCACCTTTGCGGTATGAGGACGATTGGACTGGCCTCAGCTGGCCGTGCATGGCTCAAGGAGAGCCATCCACAGTGGCAGAGGCGATGAATGGTCCGGATACGGCCAAGTGGAAGGAGGCAGTGGACAGCGAGCTCACGTCCATTGCCGAAAATGGTACGTGGATGCTGGTGGATAGATCCGACAAGGTCCACGTGGTGGGATCCAAGTGGGTCCTCCGAGTGAAGAAGAAACAAGACGGCAAAATCAAAAAGTTCAAGGCAAGGGTAGTGGCAAAGGGGTTCTCTCAACGTCTAGGCTCTGAGTACGACGAGACGTTCGTGCCTGTCGTGACCTTTGCCTCCATCCGCTCTCTCCTTGCCATCGCAGGCGTAAAGAACCTGGAGATACACCAGATGGACGTCACGACAGCTTTCCTCTATGGGAAGCTCAACAAGGAAGTGCTGATGGAGGTACCCGAAGGAGTCAAAGCTCCCGAGGGCAAGGTGTGCAAGTTGGTGAAAGCGCTCTACGGGCTGAAACATGCCCCAAGGATATGGTACAAAGAGACGGATGGTTTCATGACCGGTTTCTCCTTCGCGCATTGCCAAAATGATCTGAGCATGTACGTGCACGATGATGGAAGTGGGTTGATGCTCGTTGCACTATATGTGGATGATCTAATCATCTGCTCTTCTTAGGTCGAGCTGCAGGATGAGCTGAAGTCTGAGCTTAGGAAAAGGTTCAAAATGAAGGACATGGGTCCTCTCGAGTACTACCTCGGGATCGCCATCCACAGCAACCGAGCAACAGGTACCATCGAACTCAACCAAACCAAATACATCGGTGAGGTACTAAAGCACTATCACATGGAAGACTGCAAACCTGTCAGCACCCCAATGACGTCCGATGCAAAATTGAAGGCCTCAATGTCACCAAGCAATGAAGGAGAACGAAGGGAGATGCAAGACATCCCCTACCAGTCCGCCGTGGACAGCATCATGTACGCCATGGTAGGTACTCGTCCGGACATCTGCTATGATGTGGGACAAGTGAGCATGTTCGTGGCCAACCCAGTGCCATAACATTGGCAGGAAGTCAAGTGCATCTTGTGCTACCTGCAGAAGACACGTCACATGGGCCTCGTCCTTGGAGGCCAAGAAGGTACGGACCCCCTCCGCCTGAAGTGCTACACCGACGCTGACTAGGGAGGAAATCTTGACGACCAGAAATCCACCTCAGGATACGTGTGCATCTTGAATGGCGCTGCCACCTCATGGGCCAGCAGAAAGCATGATTGTGTTTTTGTGTCTACGGCTGAGGTAGAGTACGTTGCTCTGTCTGAGTTGTGCAAGGAGACTCAGTGGTTGCGCAGCCTGCTTGGCGAATTGACAGTGCCACAGGAGGATGCCACAGTTGTACACGTGGACAACATGAGCACCATCTCGATGGCTGAAGATGAGATCATCTCCCGGCGAACGAAGCACATCGACATAAGTTACCACTACTCACGTGACCTGGTCATGAAGAATGTGGTGGTCTTGCAGCACTGCGGAACCAAGAGCATGCTTGTTGACTGCATGACCAAGCCTCTAGATAGCAACTTGCACTATGCAGGCATTCGTGGATTTGGCATGAGGAGTGTGGCAGAGGATGGATGAGCCCCAAGGCATCGATGGAGCCCAGTGAGTGAAAGATGGACAGAGGTGCAGGGGAGAGATTTGTTGAATGATATGCACCTTGTCCTCTTGCTAGCTGGCTGGTTGCACAGAAAGACAAGGCATGCACTGCTCTATGGAGTACGTCCCCTTGGTCTGTTATGAGATAGGCCAGGAATGCACTGTCCATAATGGGTATGTCCCATGGAGATCATCATAGGAAACACAACATTGTGGCCTACTTGGGACAGGCGCCGAAGCTCATAGATCGCGGGCTCGAACCCTGCGACGGTCACATTTTTTCTTTGTGGCCCAAAATTGGACAAGAAGCTTTTAGGAAGCTTACTAGAGCCTGGCTTGAGGATGACACTTGGCGGTCTTAGGACGCGCCAAGTAGGACTGTAGGATGAGGTTGGTTCCTGTGGAGCCACTATGAGCAGAAGCATTAGCAATGCTCTGTAAGTATGAAAGCCTGTGCCTTGCATGCATCTATTTACATTTCTTGTCTTTGAGAGTCCTCACAGAGTGTCCAACCAAAGGTAGACACTAAAGACCAACATGAGGACTTTGTGAGGTTGCGAACCAAACGAACCTAAAGTGTGGATCCCTTGTTCGAGGGTGATGTGTTATCTTGGTTGCAATACCAAGAGCAGTTGGCGGCCTCCCATGTTGGGACCCGTTTTCTGGACCGTTGCTATCCGGCGCATTGACAAAAAGCACCAATGGTACTTGATGGAGGGGATTTTCAGAAATTTGCAACTGAATGTCTTGTTCTTAGGATGGGTCTCAAGACCAAACTAAGAATGTTAGAAGGGATAACTATTAAGAGACGACTATGAATCTGCTATCCTCGTGAACCAATTTGCCTCTACATCTCCGAGCTGCACAGTGTGGTGATTTCAAGGTCTTCGCAAATAGTGACCACAAACTTGTGCTCTGTGCATGTTTCCTCTGTCACCAAAGGCTGTAGATTGGCTAAATCAGTAGATTGGTCTGATTACTCTTTCATTGTGCGAATTGATACATGCCCCTGATTGAGTAACCCAAAACACAACGATAGACATAGAAGTCCATTCAACAAGAGGAAGAATTGGGAAAACTAACAGCACAGTTGCAACAAAAAAACACAACCACGGCCAATATCAATGTGGCAAAAAAACTTACTGAACGAGGATTATCCATGTGGAACCAAGGAAAGGAAGAGTGTTCACAACAGCCAAAACACCAGCATCATCAGTGAAACCACCCTCATTGGCAAGATCCTTGACCAATTCTACCACAGTACCAAAACAGTTCATAGACATTTGTAGGAGTTTACAGATCTATTTCCCCACAAACTACCTCATGAATTTCCTCCATACAGAACTGTTGATCGCCCCACTTAAGTGAAGCCAAAAAGTAAACTGACCATAAACTCTGATGAGGACTTCAAGGTGATTGCATTCCAAAATCACTTTGAGCACTTTGAGTTCCAAATTCTGATTTTGGACCTATGAATGTCATGCTGAAATTCATGGCGGCAATGGGAATCTTTTGCCCTTTCCTTGATAAATTTACTTTTTGCATACTCAGACAGCCTCCTTTTACACAACCACACTTCAGAGGAGAATGATAGAAATTTCCACAATATTCCTCCATTATTACAATGAGATAAGTTTCAAGGAAAATATTCGTGGTGTGAATTTGGTCAGCTGTTGATCAACTTGTTCGCAAGGGTGTAACAAATGACTACATCATTGCAAATGTTGTGTCCAACTAAGCTATCAAAGATGTTCTCTGGTATGGGAAAAATGGTGGAGGATGAACTATTTCATGGATGTCTTTAAGATTTTCTAGTCCCCAAAATTTGAAGGAGACGGAATGAGAACGAATTCTCCATGTCATGGATGCATTCAAGATATTGTGGTGCTATTTAGAGTTTTAGCATGACATCATCTGCACATACTATCACACCCTAAAACACCTAAAGATTAAGAAATTTTGACCTTTCGATAGGCTCAATTCATGAATTTCCTCGAGTCTAGATTTGAATAACACATAGCGAATTGGCCTTGACAAACAAGTCCAGCTTATGCTCTTCTTAGACAACCAGAACTCTTGTGATCAGCACTCTACGGATTGAGCGGGACCCTAATGTTCATCAACTTCTCAAAACATGGCTACAAGCAACGTGGAAGCTTCAACAATAAAAGATTATGGTTTCATACAATATTTTGGTGATGGTGAATAACTTGAAGTCCGACTCCGACTCCGATTTTGTCTCTTACCCCTACATCATCTCGACTCCGAATCTAAATCTGGCTGTAAATCTTTATCATAATCTAACTTTGACTCCGTTGACAATCAACAAGGAAATATGTTGATGGGATGCATCATCAGCTGTCATGTTTTAGCCATGTGCATCACTTGTCGTGATCAAGAGATCAAAATTGAGGATCCGAACCAGAATCTCCTAAGTTCCAAACATATTCATTGGAGCTCAGAAATTGGTTATTGAAGTTCTGAAATTGCATGCCGAAGTTCCAAACTGAAGCATGGGAGTTATAAACATAGCTGTTGAGGTTCCAAAATTGGACATGGAAGTTCCAAACTTGGATGTAGAACTTCTGAAAATAGGTACGGAAGATTTGAACTTGGCTAAGGGGAGATTTTTTATCTTAGGTACATAATTTCTAAACCTGAGCACTGGTATTATGTTATTGGGTATAGAAGTTATAAAAATTGATTCAAAAGTTCAGGATTCAACTACAGAAGCTGAGAATTTAGACACAGAAGTTTCAAACTTGGATCTAAAACATGTGGCCAACATGGGTAACTTATAAGTCAGATTTGGCGAGAATCCACGACCCGCTATGACAATTTGATCCGACTACAACAAGTCATTTATTCCATTGAATGACAGTTAAAACGACCCAAAACATCATATTCTTGAACAATAGCTCCAGGCTATTGTGTGACACACATGACATTAGTTGTGAATTTAGGAGATCGAAATTGAGCATGCATTCTCTGGACACCATCAGTTCTCATGACTATTTTCCATCCAAATTCTTGTATGACAACACTCCAAAGGATTCCCTACCACTCCAGAGCTCAAGAATCATACTAGGCGTTGATATCTAGTGTCGATATTTTTGTAATTTTTGGTATTAGATCTTCCGGCACTCACAATGGCCAGACGACACTGAAGTCACTAACTGAAAGCCATCGAGCGAACATCTCTTTCCACATCCGTGATCGAGCCCTATACAACAACATGAACATCAAGCTGTGCGAAGCCCTGTAAAGCTCAAAGCTCCATGAATGCCTCTCATATTCAGCAAAAATATTTGTACTCTTTGACTATGAATACAGATGTTCAATGTTACTCGCACAAACAATCAATTGTAGAATTGCAAAATTTGTTTTCTGCTATGGATTGTTGGATATACTATGCCCAGTCTCCTAGGGAATACAACGGAACGTGATATATCCATGTTCCGCATGCATTCCTTAGGGGACTATTTTTAATGCGTGCAGATAGTATTGTATCATATTATTTTCTGATACACGTAGTCAAAAACCAACGGGCACTTTTTCATTAAGAAAGATTCGGCGAGCTGCATTGTTTTAAGGTGCAACTTGACTATAGCAGTGGTCCAAACCTGCCTGAGCCTGATGCAGATTGGAACTTTGTTGAATTATAATTCGATAAGAAGAATGTCAATGCTCTCCAAAGCGGTCATCGTCATTGAAAGCATTGGAAATCCGGATATTCTCATGCAAAGAAAACTGCAGAAACCACAAATTTACTACATGCAGCTTTCGTTGCTTCCTTTTCTATTTTGCAGCGTGCTGCAACTGCCGCATTGATAACTATGTGGCATGTGACATCCTTCTACATAATGAGTTTGAAGCCACATTCAGTGTTCAGTCGATATGAATGGATGTCTGGATCTTCTTCATCTCCTTGCATGAAAATTCACTTGAATTGTGGAAGCTTGAACAATGCATACCTTTGGATCCACCAACCGATGGATCTGTCCCAAGCTTGAACCAAGGGGACAGGATCCAATTCCAGTCCTCCCGGTGCCCGTTGGTCAACAAATGTTTTCTTGGCTGGAACACGAGCACACCAGTTGGGCTTGTTTGCAAAATCTGGAGGCAAAAAGGCTGCGGCAGGTTGTGGCACGGTTCAGGGGACTATTTGCGGCAGGTTCTTTGGCATACCCAAATCGGCTGCTGTCTTTGCCGCTCCGGACTCCAGCATGAAGGGACCAGCCCCTATGATTTTTGCAAACTTCCCATTTTGCTAGCCGAAGTTAGGTGGACAAAACCAAGGGTGTGAACTGGAATTTTTACCAAATTGAAATAAAACAAAAACAGGGAAATTAGAAAAATCAAGCCTGACTATGCATGGCCAAAACAAGTAATTGGATTCATCTTTCACTAGTGTGTTAAAAAAAGGTCGAACATGAAAGGCACTACAATAAGTGGCTTGGGCCATTTAAGATCGAACATTGTTGCTAGCCAGGCTGCGCCTAATGGGTACATGGCAATCCGTCCCATCTTTCACATTAACCATAACGGCATGTATGAAGACGCTGACAAAAAACACCTGCACATGGAAAGTACGTTACCACTACTTATCTAGGGGAACAAAAGCACTACATACGAGATCAAGGAAATCGTGAGCCAATGACGACAAGGCAAAGTAAAGGATTATATGGTCAAGTGGGAGGGCTATCTTGCAGGGCACAACAAGAGTCAGCCCAAAGAAAACCAGAGAGGTGTCAATAATTTGATCAACAATTTCTTCAACCCACTAGTCATCACCGTGTAACTTGCCAGGAAATTAAAGTTAAGAGGAGGGTAATTATTATGTGCCTTGTGTAAAGAATTCCCTAAATCCAAGGACTCATTCATAGCCCATCGTATGTGAAACATTGGGTTTTTAACCCAACGTGTCAAAGGTTATTTTGGCTTACTTGTCCAACTTTGGGTCTCAAAGTTTTAGACAACAGTCAGAACATGTTGGAACATAGCATTAGATTTTCACATTCTGTACATTTCTTTTATATCATTTTCATGAAAATTTGATAGTGGTGAAATGGTGAAATGGAACGCCTTGTGTATTCTGTTGATCAGAACTTCTTTATGTTAAAGATTTGCCCCTCTGCATGGCCAAGTGTGGTGCCGGGAGGTGCCAGCGAGCCGCTGGTGAGAGGAAAATCCTCGTAGTTGGATCTAGCGGCTCGTGGATTACTCAGATCCTAAAATGAAGGATTTCCCCTAAAATTTGACAAGTTTTTAAATCTGGTGGAAGTTGTTTCACGAGAATCGGACAAGTAATAAGGGAGATATAGGCTTCCAAACTTGGGGTGTGCGCGGTGGCTCTCGGAGCCAGCCGTGGTTCAACTGTCGGTGAATAATTGACCAGAACGAGTAACAAAATTCCATCTGGGGATTTTGCTCCGGGAGGCTGCCGAGGCGTCCGGTGGATGATTCGCCGGATGCTAGTAGTGCAGTTTGTTACCGAGGGACTTAGCCAAAATCCTGGCTCGGAGTCCGAAAATCAGAATTACAGTTTGTTACTGTGGGACTTAATCAAAATCACGATTGCAGGTTCGTGGACAGGTTTCGAACCACATCAATCCCCATTACCAAACTCGTCGAAACAGAACCCAAAGGTGCAATGGGCACCGCCACTACGTGTAGGGACATCCACGCCTCCGGAATGACGTTTTGATGGGTCCTTGATGTGTGAGTGCGCCTCGGCGGGCGACGTGGTGCGTGCCGCCGACTGAGCGGTTGGATTGGGGTGCCGCACTTCGGCAGGAGCTATGGTGATCCGAATTGCATGTGGTTTGGTGCATTGGAGAGCTCATGACAAGCCCTACAAATGTTTAGATCATGTTCATGTTTAAAAACTAGTGCAAAATTGAGTTATTCCATTTGCAAAAGTGACGGAATCACAACTCCCTTCCACTCTCAGGAACATAGCGTGAGGCGACCAGATTTCTCACAATTAGACACGGAACCCGTACCAAAACAGAAAGCCGTGATCACTTAGTGCAGACCCATCGGGGCACGTTGGAACTACCTCCACCGGGGGGCCGGTTTGTGACACATGGTCATGGGCCCACGGCCCTGACCGGTCTACAAATCACTCACGGCTTTTGCAGCTGACGGGATTGTCATCAGGGACGACATCACCGTCACACTCTGAGGTCCCGGAGTGAAAGACTGCACAAATGGCACAGAAGAAGACGCAGTCCATCCAGAAGTATGCAGGTGGCCCTAGCTACGCGCTATGGAGGTAGCACTTCGAGGTGCAGCTCACGCATAAGGGGCTACTGGAGATCATGAAAGGAACGGAAGTCCTCGAGGAGGCAACAACGACGGAAGCACAGAAGGAGGCCTTTGCAAAGAATAACACGGAAGGGCTCATGCTCCTGGTGTTTGGAATGGCTGAGTCACAGTGGGGCTACATTCAGGGCTACAAACTGGCAGCCGATGCTTGGCAAAAACTCTGCGCCATCCATCAATCCAAGTTGTTGGTGAACAAAATATTTTCAATGAAGCGACTTTTGACAGTGAGAATTGAGGAGGGAGATGATGTCATCTTCGCCATGCAGGAGATCGAGCCGCTTGCCTCAAAATGCAACAATGAGGGGTGGAAGATCGACACGCAGTTGTAGGTGATGGTCCTCCTCATGGTCCTTCCTGACAGTTGGAGCCCCTTCATCACCGTCTTGGGAGGATGGACAGAGGAGAAGCTCACCTATGGCGTGTCGGAGAGTACATCCGCAAAAAGGTGTAGCGATGGAGCTGGGGGGAGTCCTTGTCTTCCTCATCGGCCCTCGTCACCAAAACGCTTGGTGGCAGAAGTCGGGGCAAGGGAGGTGGCGGACATAATGACAACAAGAAGGGCGCCAAGAAGGGTGCATACGTCAACTGCGGTAGAGAGGACTAGTGGGTCCTTGTGTGCAATGAGGAGGTCTGGGCTGGCAACAAAGATGCCAAAGGCAAGATGCTCCTCAATAGCACTCAAAACCACTATTTCAAGAAGGCCAACCGGCGATGCCTTGACTCCAGAGCAGAGGAGTACACCCAGGTAGAGAAGATCGGGTTCATCAACTACACCAAGTCCAATAAATCCATGGTGGTCGCGAACGACAAGGTCGAGCTGGTGGCTGGCCAAGGTGACATAGACGTGGAGATGGTGGTTGGCGGAAAGTGGGTGCAGCGCATCATCAAGGACGTGCATCACGTACCTGGCTTGGCAAACATTCTAAGCGTCAGCCGCTTGACGGAGAAGGAGTACGAGGTACTCTTCAAGAGAAAGTCGTGCGGAAGGACGGTGGCGGCGAGATTGTGTAGGTGGCTAAGCGCGAGGAAGGCCTCTACATCGTGGAGACCAAGGTGATCCCCGCGGCGAAAGATTCAGCAGACTTGCAAGAACGCACAATCAACCTGGCCAAAGGAGGGGGATCTGATCTGGAGCTCTGGCACCAACGACTTGGGCATTCCTCAGCCGCATTTGTGAAGGAGATGGAAAAGCGCGAGCTAGTATGCGGCCTTATCATCAACGGTATGGAAGAGGCGACATATGCGGTAAAGCACAAAAAGTGTGAGCCTTGCATTTTGGGCAAGGCGCGGTGCAAACCGTTCAACGAGAACGTGAATCATGCCTCAAACCTGTTGGAGGTTGTGCACAACGATGTGTGTGGACTATTCAAGACGGTGTCAAAGATCAGCGTGCATTAGTTTGTCACCTTCGTTGATGACTACAACAAAAAACTCTACGTGTATTTCATGAAGCGGAAAGGCGAGTTCCAAGACCGATTGAAGGAGTATGTTGCCGCGGTGGATAGGCAAACTGGCCGGAAGGTCAAAGCACTACGCGACATCAACGGCAGAGAGTACGTGGGCTGTAGCAGGTGGAGGAAGTAGTAGGGCATAAAATAGGAGCAAACTGTGCCATATTCACCTCAGTCAAATTGCATGGCGGAGCGAGCGAAGCATGGTACGGACCATGTTGGTGGCTACAGAACTACCGCAAAGCTTCTGGGCGAAAGCTGTGCGTATGGCGAGCTACACCATCAACCTCACTCCTATAGCAGTGCTAAAGGAGAAGAGCAACTGGAAGACACCGCATGAGGTTCAGATTGGGTGGAGCCAAGTGTGGCACACCTAAAAGTGTTCCGGTGCAAGGCGCACATGATTGTACAGGCCGCGAAGCGACGCGAAAGCAAGTAGGAGCTGCGGGCAAACTCATATTTCTTCTTTGGCTATGAGAGCGCGCATAAGGCATACCACCTCTACGACATGCTCAAGGAGGAGGTAATCCACAGCCGAGACATCGAGTTTGACGAGCAGCAGAGCAGTATCAGCAGCAGCAACGTGGGCGTGGTGGAATCTCCAAAGACGGGGGGAGTGGTTCCTCCTTGACTACAAGAAGGAGCTGGTGGACGCCGAGGTTGAGGATGTGACATCAGAGCGCAATGGTGCACCAGCGATGGCAGCTGACATGGAGGACTCCGATGACAATCAAGCTGATGAGGAGATCCACCAGAAGGATCCGGCGGATGAGGCACCAAGGGTGCCAAGGCGTGTACTCCCGGCGAAGTGCACATCGGGTGTCAGTGGTAAATCCACTAGACGTGCCTGCCGTTCGGGCAATGTTTTGACAGACCTGGAGAGATCCTCGGGGAGCCATCCGGTCGATGATTCACAAGAGCATGCAGAGTTGGAGGGATTGCAGCAGAGCGACGATGCGCCATCAAAACTGCCGCGCCGTAGCAGGAGGCAACGGAAAGCGGGAAAGGGTTTCGATGCAATAACTGGTTGATGGATTTGCATGAAGCAGCGCATGCTAGCTGCATCAATATAGCCAACTACCATGCAAGAATAGCTTGCACGGCCCAAAGGGGATCAATGGGACGCATCCATCAAATCGGAGCTGGTGTCCATGACGAAAATCGACAAGTGGAAGCTGGTTAACAGGTCGAAAGATGCCAAGGTCATCAGCTCAAAGGGGGTCTTTAAGACCAAGTTCACAAAGGAAGGTGTGGTTGACAAATAGAAGGTGAGAGTGGTGGCAAAGGGATACAAAAGCAGTACAATGAGACGTCTGCTCTGGCTTCTAGGTTCACAAGCATCCAGACGTTCCTTACAGTGGTGGCAGTGAAGGACATGGAGCTCCACCAAATGGACGTAAAGACGGCCTTCCTCAACAACATCATAAACAAAGAGATCTCCATGGAGGTACCAGAGGGGATGGAGGCACCGGAGGACAAGGTGTACAAGCTACGGAAGTCCTTGTACGGGCTAAAATAATCGTCCAGATGTTGGTACCAACAGATGGATAGCTTCATAGTATAATTCAGCTTCAAGCGTTGTGAGTCGCATCATAGTGTGTACGTGTAGCATGAACAAACAGCTCCATCTGATTGTTGCACTTTACGTGGATGACCTGATTTTAAGCTCCACGGATTTGCCAAGTTTAGAGCGACTAAAAGAGAAACTGAGCAACAGATTCCAAATGCCAGATATGGAGGAGCTGGAATACTACATCGGAGTGAGCATCACGCCAAACCGGAGGAAGCGTACGCTTGAGCTGGGGCAGGCCAAATGTGTGACAGAGGTGCTAAAGTAGTACGGCACGGAGGACTGCAAACCAGTTGGCAGTCCGGTTCCATGACCTATGAACTAAGTGTGGCAATGGCATCACAGACAAAACATGCGCGGGAGGATATGGCAGGGAGTCCCTACCAATCGGCGGTGGGCAGCCTCATGTACGCCATGGTGCTGACTCGACTGGACCTGGCCTACGCAGTGGCCCAAGTGAGCAGGTACGTGGCCGATCTAGAGCCACCACATGGGCAGGCAGAAAAGTGCATCCTCTGCTACCTATAGGCGACACGACATGCGCGCTTGAGGTTCGACGACAAGGGGGGGGCGGACCCCTTGCGTTTGGTCTTCTATACGGATGCAGACTACGCTGTCAATGTGGAAAAGCGGAAGACCACATCCGATTACATGTTCTTCCTCGTTGGTGCATCAGTCTCGTGGTGCAACAGGTAGCAGGACTACATCGCCACCTCCACAGTGGATGCAAAGTACATCATGCTGGCCAAGACGGACAAGGAGTCGGTGTGGCTCCGCAGGTTGCTGGGGGAGCTGGACGTGCCAAAGTAGGAGCCTACGATGGTGCAAGAGGACAACACCGGATCCATCTGGCTGACGAACAACCCGACGCAGCACAAGAGGATGAAGCACATCAATGTGCGTTACCGTTATGCACAGGGCATGGTTGAAAAGGGTCAGGTGGTGCTGTAGCACTACAACACACACAACATGCTTGCGGATTGCTTGACCAAGGCGCAACCCGTGGAACGGCACACAAATGAGCATGGCCGGGCTTGGGATGACCAGCTATGATGGGCTGGAGGGCGCAGCGGAAGATAAGTGAGAGCAAGGAGAAACAACGGGCATGGCAGGTGCAAGCAGGAGAATGTTGAAGATTTGCTGCTCTACATGCCCAAGTGGTGCCGAGAGGTACTGGAGAGGCGCCAGTGAGAGGAAAATCCTCGTAGTTGGATCTAGTAGCTCAAGGATTGGTCGGATTTGAAATGGAGGATTTCTCTTGAAAGTTGATGGGTCGCTAAATCCGGAGGAAGTTGTTTCACCAGAACCGGACAAGTAATGAGAGAGATGTAGGCTTCCAAAGCTGGGGTGTGCGCGGTGGCATTAGGAGCCAGCCGCGGTTTGACTGCTGGTGAATAATTAACCGGAACGAGTAACAAAATCTTACCTGAAGATTTTTCTCTGGAAGGGTGCCGAGGTGTCCGATGGACGATTCGCTGGGTGTCAGTAGTGCAGTTTTCTACTGAGGGACTTAGCCAAAATCCTTGCTTGGAGTCCGAAACTCAGTATTACAGCTTATTACTCATGGACAGAACAAAATTATGGCATGAATGAAGACCTTAGGTTCAGATTCTGATTCATTTCTCACATTACTGATGTAATACCACATTCTACATGGGATTCGAAACATGATGAAGTTGTTGGAATGTGAGCCATCCTCGTTTGTGTGTATAGCTTTCTATGACCACTCGACCCAGCTGGTACTCACGCACCGATGGGTGGTGACTCCATGCAGTTGCTACGATGCCCTCGGTGCTTGCTGGGGTGCTTTGTAGTGTTTTTGCAGCCGCTAGAGTTTTCCTAGTAGTCAAGGTGTTGAGTCTGTTTTGCATGCTTTGTGTTTTGTGTTCATTGATCGATGGTGGACCTGTACATGTGAGCAGCCGTAACGTTTGGCTCAAGATCTTGCATCTCTAGTTTTTAGATGGTGTTGCGTTTGGATTCTTGTGCGAGGTATAGTTAATTGATGTACTTTTATACACACCTAGACCTCTGTATTAGCTTACTTGTTCCCATTGTAGATTCGTGGGGGTTTCCTGGTGTGGAGAAGCGGGGGGGGGAGGTGGGAAAAGTGTATGAGGCAAGTGTATGGGGTAGTGTATCACGGCTGGGTGGGGAGTGTATCATATTGATACATATGGGTATTGTGTAGGTGGGAATCTTCCTTAGTGTGAGTGATCCTTGACAGGGAGGGGAGGAGAGGGGGGGGAGGGGGGGAAAAGTGTATGAGGCAAGTGTATGGGGAAGTGTATCACTGTCTGGGTGGTGAGGGCATCATATTGATACACATGTGTACTTTGTAGGTGGGAGTCTTCCTTGGTGTAAGTGATCATTGACAGGGAGGGGAGGAGAGGGGGGGGAGGGGGGGAAAAGTGTATGAGGCAAGTGTATGGGGAAGTGTATCACTGTCTGGGTGGTGAGGGCATCATATTGATACACATGTGTACTTTGTAGGTGGGAGTCTTCCTTGGTGTAAGTGATCATTGACAGGGAGGGGAGGAGAGGGGGGGGAGGTGGGGAAAAGTGTATGAGGCAAGTGTATGGATAAGTGTATCATTGTCTGGGTTGTGAGTGTATCAAATTAGTACACATGTGAATTGTGTAGGTGGAAGTCTTCCTTGGTTGGAGTGATCACTGACAGGGAGGGGAGGAGAGGGGAGGGGAGGTGGGAAAAGTGTATGAGGTAAGTGTATGGGGTAGTGTATCATTGTCTGGGTGGTGAGTGTATCAAATTAATACACATGTGTATTTTATAGGTAGAAGTCTTTCTTGGTGTGAGTGATCACTGACAGGAGGAGGAGGGGGGGTGGAAAAAGTGTATGGGGCTAGTGTATGGGATAGTGTATCACTGTCTGGGTCGTGTATGTATCAAATTAATACACATGTGTATTGTGTAGGTGGAAGTCTTCTTTGACGGGAAAGATTACTGAAAGGGAGGGGAGGAGAAGGGGGGGGGGGATAAGTGTATCATTTTCATACACATGTATATGATATAATTGGATATGTTCCTTAATGAGAGTGATCACTAATGGGGAGAGGGGAAGGGGGGAGAAGAAAATGTATGGGGCAAGTGTATGGGATAGTGTATCATTGTGTGAATACTAAGTAAAATGTTTCATACACATGTGAATTTTTATAGTTGGATATGTTCATTGGTGTGATTGATCACTAATTGGGAGAGGAGTGGGGGAAGGGGAAAGTGTATGGGGCAAGTGTATGGGGTAGTGTATCATCAGGTGGGTTGTAAGTGTATCGTTTTCATACACATGTGTATTTTACAATTAATATGTTCCTTCGTGTGAGTGATCACTCAAGCGTACACTAACGTATGTGGTAGTGTATCACTCTCCTTTTTATAAGTGAAAATGAGAGAGGAAAATGAGTATACACTATCCGAGTTCTTCTAAGATGTATGTATGAATATTATGAAGCCTTGTATTCAATTCTAAGAATTATTATGAGTTATAATCTGATGACTGAATATGATGTGCATTGTCCAATGGTTGATAATACAAATATGTATTTTATGCTATATCCTACTTCTCCATTTCCTTGATGTGATGAAGGAAAATGTGAATATATTTTCATATTTTATGATATTTTTAAGGTATTTATTTTGCAACACCATATGATATATGTGTACATTGAGGAAACAAATGCAGAGGGTCTCTCATGGAAAAAATATATCACGTTCAGCACTCCGTTTGAATATTGAAAAGTTTTGAATGAAGAAAACGATTTACCCTGCAATGTCCCAAAGCAATCCGTTGACTTGGTTTTCTTTTGTGAAAACGTATGGGTTCATGTCTTCATAGACGTATATTGGGGTCGAAGAGGTTCCTTGCATATTTCTGTTTGTTTCTTAAATTACATACATTGATCTATCTTTTAGGTATTCATGATTCAGACTATCGTGTACACGTGTTTCCTAAACACACCCCGATACTTCATTTGCATGTGTATCATCGGAAGGATACGAGTTTCCGGAAGTTTCCGAGTACTTGGATTTAGTGGTTTCACTAGTGTATTTTTTTCCGGTCGGATACATACATCCGCGCGTACACACGCTCATACACTCGCCCAATACAGTCGTACAGATTGGCGCAGTGACAAGACCACCCCACGTGGACCCCCCCCTCCCCCCCCCCCCCCCCCCCCCCCCACACCGAAAACTGTATGAGGGAACTGTTTGTGGTAGTGTACATTGCGAAGTATGGAGCTAACAAGAAATTTGTACACTTGTGTACTTGCCGTGGCGATCCAGTTGCGTTGTGTCCCATTGTGCGCACACTGGTTGTGCTGTAGATTTTACAGCGCATGTTAAAATCTTGTCTTATTGTACATCCCATCGGGACCTGTTCATATGATGCACTACATCAAAACGTTTTTGCGACTTCGACGTTTTGCTTTTGTAAAAGACAGCTCGTACACAAAGCGGATGAAGATCACCCTAAAGACTCGGCACCCGTCCGATCCTCACATCGAACGACTCGAGCGTAATTCGTTGACCACCGAAAATACATACGCTTGTTTCTTTACAAACACATCGCACGGCAGAAGTCGTATGCAAAAGAGACTTAGAACAATAGACAGAATTGTATCTCTCTCTCTCTCTCTCTCTCTCTCTCTCTCTCTCTCTCTCTTAGGTCGCCTGCCATTCCTTCGATCTAACGGCTGTCTATACGTACTACTAATATATGTCCGCACCGTTGCATGCAAACGACTTGGATTAAAGGAGCAAAAAAAATCGGCCTCGTTTCCGGCGTACCGGCGTGCGATCGGCCACGCGCATTTCTTTCAATGTGCCCAACCTTCGCACGGTGTGTGGAATGGAGGGGTGCAGCATGGAGAGTGGGGCTCCGCAGATCCCTAGTAAGTATCTTGTTGTCATCTGGATGATTTTACACGATATTCTCTGGTCTTGTCTTATTGTCAGCGAAAACGGGTTCCATTTGTTGACAAAATATCCATAATGACATTTTGCAAATATCATTTCAAGTTTCACAATGTATAACTTTCGTCTACTAATCTACAATGTAAAACACGACCGCCGTCGGATCAAAACGTCGAACAACCAATTTCTTCTGTTTTTTGTGATAATTGCTGGACGTTCTCTCTTTGTAAAAAACTTGCAAAAGAGAAAGTCGTAGTAAGAAGAAACTGGAAACAATAGACACATCATTTTCTCTTTCTATTAATTTCTCTTCGTAAAACGTCCGATCCACAGATTGAACGGTAAGGAACCGGAGACACCACCAAGTTGCTCTTCCGTTGTGTGCGACGGACCACGATTTGGAAAAAAAAAGGTCTCGCTTCCAGCTCACCGGCGTGCGATGCTCGTGCGACAGACCACGCGCAATTTTTCAAATGCGCAAAACCGTCTCACGGTGTGCACAATAAATGGGAGCAGAATGGAGAGTGGCGCTCCGCAGATCTTTCGCACGCGAAAGCGAAAGAGCACTGTCAATGTACCCGTCCGGGTACATTGACAGTGTAAGGAGAACCTTCCTGGATATCGACGTCGTCGACATCACTTCTGAATTTTCTTTCGCGAACGTGCATACATCATCTTGTACACTCGCTCATACAGTCACCCAATACACTTTCCCCGTAACGGNGGGGGCTTGGGGGGTGAATAACACCGATGTCCAAGTGGAAATCTTATTGGTGCATGTCGATTCTTTTGCAATCACTTGTGTACTTTTTTTGCTCGCGAACATACATCAACCTATACACTCTCTCGTACATTCGGCCCATACACTTTTCCCGTATTGGGGGGGGGGGGAGGGGCTGTGCGGGAGAGAGTGGCGACGATGTCCGGTGGGGACGTCGGCTAGTGCCTGATTCCATCCCCTACCCGATTAGAAAAAAATGTATGAGGCGAATGTATGAGCGAGTGAACTCAAGGTTGGTGCAACTCTCGCTTCAGAAATACACTAATGGATTCACCAAGGTTTGTGTATGGGAAGCTTCCTCCACCTTTATAGATGTATGTCAAAGAAATTCGAAAGGAACCATATGTTATGATTTACTGTTTTTTCATAGAAGCTTCTACGTACCTTCAAATCAAGTACACTAATATATTGCTAGTCAGAAGAAAGTTCCAAGAAAAAGTGTTGATGTCAATGTAGTACTTCCAAGAAATTTCCTCTGTATGTGTTGGTGCACTATACACATATTTTCAAGTGTATGGATTAGGGGTGACTGGTTATAAATGTCTTGTGCTTAGAGTTATGGCCAAAACAACGGTTTGGACGGTTTTAGGACAAACTGATACCACCGCGTGTGTCACCTTTCGTGCGCCACATTAGGTTTTTATGCAGAGTGTTTATTAGTTTTCATCTCTCTCTCTCTCTCTCTCTCTCTCTCTCTCTCTCTCTCTCTCTTTCTCTCTCTCTCTCTCTCTCTCCCTCTCTCTCTCTCTCTCTCTCTCTCTCTCTGCATAACTAAGCTATTGGAGCTTATGAGACTTTGTGCATCTTCCTAGCCTAGCCCTTGTTGTTTCTTGTACCTCATTGTTTCCTAGTCTATGAACGGACAGGGTAATGTCGCAACATCAGCGGTAGCAAGGCTAGAAGTCTTCCTAATAGTTTCTTATGGCATCACAGCAAAGAGACATTTTTCATAGAGCTTTGCCACAGAGACATAGCACCCAACGTAGCAAAGAGAGTTACCGCAACAGGAGTATTTTGGAACCCGTTGCACCAGACGTTGGCAGCAGAGATGTCGTCTTGACATCAACAGCAGTGGCATCACCACACAATTGCTAGAGTGGATGAAAACATCAGTAGTGGTGGCGTGAGATAACGCCACCACTGTACCAACAAGAGGTGCAGTTGTGACGAGCTGTAGCAGCCAATTCAAGCGGTAGAAGTAGGACTGCATGCCAGCAGGAGAATGTCTGGCTATCACCCATGAACGAAACAGAATGGAGAAGAAAATCGTAGCAGCAGCTCACGGTGAGCAGTGGCAGCACGCAATGGCAATGGCGGTGCGTAGCGGCTGTAATAGCAAGCAACAGCATCATCATAAACAGCCACAAGTAGCAACAGTGCCATAGCAGCAACAGTTGTGACAAAAACTAAATTGCAGCGACTAGAGCGGTATAAGAAACATGAGGAGTACCAACACTACAACAGGGACAGTGGCTACAGCAGCGTAGCAGGAGCAGTGCCACAACAGTTGTACCCACGGATGCTATTTTTTGTAGCATTATTGCTACACACCAGTTGCTACTTAACAGTACTAAACACTAGTTCTACTACGCAGTTGCATAGAAGCTCTGGAGGTTTGCATGAACCCTATGTAGACGTGAGTAGGGGATAACACAGTCACCTCCTTTACTCAGCCATGCGAACTTTGTGTGGGTAAAAGAAACTCCCTAGCTTAAAAAATTATGGCTTTTTTTTGTCGACAGAAGAAAACGTTGATTTCATCATTAGGAGTGCTAATGTCAGTACATTTGGGTCAAATCGTTGAGAATTTTAACAACTCTTCATCCTTAGAACTTTGACATTTACACCCATGCTGAGCAACCATGTGGCGTCAGGAAAATCCAACTCCGGCTCATTGAGCCCACGTACTCGTGTGATTGACGAGGTTCAACAGGCGCATGATGATATTAGGCACTAGCAGCACGAGCAGCTCACCACTCTCCGGGAAATCTAGACCTTGTTGTCGAGCTTGTCTGGACAACGACAAATTCCACCTGGCGCAACAGGATCTACACTACAGGGACAGTTGGCAGCATCCACAGGCTCCGTTAGGGAATAGATAATCTTTGAGGACCAGAATTTAGAGGAGGATGAGATAGATACATGGACACGCAAGATTCATACGCAACCGGATTGCCCGTACCTAGTTGCTCAGCACACACTTGCTGGTGTATCAGTTGTACTAGCATGTCAGACCCCGTCGAGATGGGTGATTAGCCTCTCCTTTGACAGGCTGCCCATTCCATGGGCGCTTGTTCCAATGCCTAAGGTTGTTCTCCCCACGGCGTAGTAACTAAAGGTCTTTAATTTTTCGACACCCTATTCCAATAGTTAGGTACTTTTTCAGGTGAGGGCTGACGCAGAGGGGGTGTGGCCCTATTACTTGAGCTAGTACCAGACCGATGATGCCAGCCAGACTCAGCCAGGAGCAAGAGCCATGCGCGGTCTACTGTAAGCAGTTCCCCAGGAGGCGGTCGTGGATTTCCGTCCTTTCCTAGGCGCACCTGGTACGGGTGTTGGGACCAACCTTCACTGTGGGCGGGAGTTGGCCCTCAATTTTTTCGTTGCAGAGTCACTTGTGAGAAGGGTTCCTTGCTTTAGGGAGTTCCACTTACTATGCCTGAGAGGGTGTAAGTCGGAAGGATACTAGCACCGTGCGGTATGCACCTACAGCCGGTTGGGCACTGGCCAAGGGTCCCAGCTCTGGACGGTTGACACCGTCATGCTCGGTGCATACATAGAGTACACTGACTTCTTCACATACTTCCATCAACCTTAGAAGAGCTGTCTGAGTCCCTTGAGCTACTTCCTTGGGCCCAGCGGTACTATATGTAGAGGTCAGGAGCCAAGGAATTTGCCCAGGCACATCAGGCGAGCCCCTTGGTAGAAGTGACGACGGCATCCACGAGGAGCCCTCTACCTCTCAGCTCCTCCTAGGCTTCATTTTCCTCTCACATTTTTCCACGCGCATCAGCTCATGCTGCCGCAGAGGGGAGGAAGGGAGAAAAGTGACGCAACAAGGGGCATCAGCAGTAGCAGCAGGTGAACAGTAGCAGTGGAAGCTCTGTCCACTGCTACGATTGAGGTGGCAGTCATCGATATACGGAGTGCCAGCAGCCAATGGACTAGATCTGGATTACACGTAGCCTCCAGGCTACGCATGCCCGGAGGTCACCTCTCAACACATTCAGGTGGGTCGAGCCTGAGTGGTGCTGGGAGGCCGTGGCAACAGCTGAGCTTTCTATCCCTCAGGGAAACATTGGCTTCATGGATCCACAGGATCGCACGATCGTGCAGCTTCATCAAGTGCTCATGCTTTGCACTCAGGGAGGTGTGATTCTGTTGCCCGTGATGATGATTGTGGAGGAGCTCATTCGGCTTGTGATGTTGATGGACCTGAAAATACCTACAGACTTGACAAGTCACAGGTCCTTGTCCTTCGTTGTTCTCCTGAGTCCTCTGCTAATTATCCAATAAAGGCAGAGTGTTCTTTGACATGTTATTTAGTGTCAATGACAGGTCAAGAGCCTAGTGGCACATGGATCATTGAATGCAGTGCCACACATCACATGACCAGTCGTCGTAGTGATTTAGTCATCCTCGATCTCATTGCATCCATTCATTTAGTTCACACAGGGTCTAGTTAATCACTGCCTGTCCAAGGAGTCGATGTCCTCCAATTTGATGGTTCGTCTGACCCCTTGTACATTTTCAATGTGCTCTTTGTCCCTGCTCTTGAGCTCAACCTGCTCTTTAATCGTGCATGCACCAGGATGGATCTCACTGTTGTGCACCATTGGTAACTTTGCCACAGTGACTGCTCTTCACATGGGTGCCATAGTTCTTCATGCCTTTGTTGTTCATGACCTGTACTATGTATCTCAATGCACTCCCTCTATTTCCCTGCCCCCCCCCCCCCCC
>SZWC01008856.1:86329-101224 GCA_023375785.1 Penium margaritaceum
GGGGGGGGGGGGGGGGGGGGGGCAGCAGCTGCAACGGTGAGGGATGTCATAAGCAGTGGCAGGCTGTTAGGTAGCTTGTAAGGGAGTTGAGATGAGGAGAGATGAGAAGATATGGAGGGAGGAACAAGCGTTTAGAGCGAATAAAAGTGAGCCAGGTTGGTATTGAATTCTTTTAGCACACTGACTGTTGTTGTTTTCTATGCTCCAAGGGGGGAGAGTGTGCTACTCTCTTGATGAGGTGCAGAGAATGAGCCGGCTGGGAATTTGAGAGGTCCCGTGTTCCAACCCTATGAGTCAGCTCTCTGCAAGGGAGTAGTCACAAGCCCGTGTTCAGCTATGGAGTCCATGTATGCCCAATGGAGCTCAATTCACACACTAGATTTCTAGTGTGTTCCTTTGGTGCGAGCACACTGAACAAGCGCACTGGGATTGAAGTGTACCGTTTTAGTGTTTAAATATGCGGAGTACGAAATTTGGGTATGTTTACATGGGGGAGGGGTGGACTTTGCCGTTACACTCTAGCCCCATACAGTGCACCGCTCCCTTAGGAGTGTATGTCTAGAAGTCCACATAGTACAAGATCACGCACCAAGTGTATGCTCAGTGTATTTTTGAATGGAGAACGAGCGCACTGTCCTCATATATTAGCTCCACGCACTTGACCCTCCCATAGGAGTGGGGATCAAAATCTTCGTATGAGAAAAGCTCACACACTAAGTGCCTGATCTGTGTATTTCTGTGTGGAGAATGAACACACTGCCCTCATACACTACTCCCACTCACTGGACATCCCCATAGGGTTAGTGATCCTATGGTCCACATAAGACAACATCATGCACTGAGTGAGTGATCAGTGTATTTCTATGTGGGGACCGACCGCACTACCCTCATTCACTAGCACACACTGGACCCCCTCATTGGGTTGGGGGTCAAAGGTTCCATAGAAGACAAAATCACGCACTGAGTGCATGATCAGTGTATTTTTGCATTGAAAACAAGCGCACTGTCCGCATACGCTAGCCCTAATCACTAGACCCCCCTTCTAGTAGTAGGGATAAAATATTCCATATGAGAAAAAATCACACACCCATTTCATGGAAAACAACCAGCACACTTCCCTCACACACTACCCTTACGCACTGGACCTCCTATAAGAATTGGGGTCTAAGGTTCGGCATAGGAATGAATCATGCACTGAGCGTATGATCAGTATTTTTTTTATTATTTATTTTTATGGAGAACAAGCGTACTATCCTATACACTAGCCCCGCGCATTAGACCGCCCTATAGGAGTGGGGGAACAATATACCATGTGCAACAAAATCATGCACTGAGTGCCTAATTAGTGTATTTCTGTATGGACAACGAGCGCACTGCCCTTATACAGTTTCTCCATGCACTGACCTCCCTCCCTCCTCGACACAGGGATGGGGATCCAACATTCCATACAAGATAAATTCTTGTAGTGAGTGTGCGATAAGTGTATTCTTATATGGGAAAAGAACACACCATCCTCATGCACTAGCCCCACGCACTGGACTCCCCCCCCCCCCCCCCCCCCCCCCCCCCCCCTCCTCCATTGGAGTGGGGGTCAAAGGTCCAATCTACTGAGTGTTTGATCAGTGTATTTTTGCATGGAGAACGAGCGCACAACCCTCATACACTAGCCACACACACTGGACCCCCCTTTAGGAGTGGAAGTCCAATATTCCATGTGAGACAAAATAACACACCTGGTTCGTGATCAGTTTACTTTTAGCTATGAAACGAGCACACTGCGCTCATACACTAACCCCGCACACTGGACCCCTTATGGGAGTGGGGTCTAAGGTTCTATGTAAGACAAATTGATAAACTGAGTGCGTGATCAATGTGTTTTTATATGTAAAACGAGCGCACTGTCCGCGTACACTAACGCCACGCACATGTTCCCCAAAGGGGTGGGGTTCAATGATCCATAAAAGAAAAAGTCACACACTGGGTACATGATCTGTGTACCTCTGTGTGGAGAACAAGAGCAATGCCCTCATGTAGTGCACCCACACAACGCACCCACACACTGGCCCCCATCTTCCATAGGGGTGGGGATCCAGCAATCCATGTAAGATAAAGTTACACACTGAGTATGGGATCAGTGTATTCTTATGTGGGAACTGAGCGTAGTGCCCTCATGCACTAGCCCCACACACTGTACCCCCCCCCCATAGGAGTGGGGTCAGAGTTTCCATACATATCAATATGATGCACTGAGTACGTGATTATTGCATTTTTGTATGGGTAACGAGCACACTGCCTTCATACACTACCCCCACCGCAATGGGCCCCCTCCCATAGGGGTGGGGGTCAACCGTTTCATATAGGACAGAATCACACACCACAGGGAAACACAGACAAACCAGTGTGTAAAGAGCCCTCCGTTTACCATACCTTAAGGAGTCAGCTCATCACCAATCCCAACGGGGAGACCAGCAATTGGGCCCTGCGACTCTTCTACACACCGGCGCTGGCCACCAGGTCCGAATCCACTTTCACAGGCCACTGGGAGAGACACCATCCAGTGGAGTCTTCCATCAGCCCGTGTGTTGGGAAAGTCACCATGGAGCATATAAGTTGAGCCCGATTTGAGGAGGCTCTTCAGGCCGGGCCCTGGGGTTCAGCAGCGGGACCTGAGGGGTGGACGTTGGATCTGCTACGAGACCTTACATTAGACTAGTTGGCAGAAGTTGACAGCCTCACAGACGTCATAAGGGTGAGTTTACAAGGAGAGTATTTTTTTCTTAGACGTTTTGCGAAACGTCTAAGAATGTTTTGCAAAACGTCTAAGAAAAAAATACCCTGGCAGAAGTTGGCAGCCTCACAGACGTCATAAGGGTGACTTTACAAGGAGAGCAGTCAGGAACAGTGGAACGATGGCCTGGTCTAGGTAGACTGATCCCCTTGCTGAAGGGAGAGTTGGAGGTTGACGGCATGCAGTCCATTGCATCTAGAGAGGCAATGTCCCACTTGGGAGGAAGGCTCTTTCTGAAGTGGGGGAAGGGAGAAGTTGAGGGAGGTGTTTCCAGTTGCTCCTGTTCATGTTGGTAAAACTGGAGGAGGCGCTGCTATTGTTCAGAGGAGTTGCGGTGATTTTGGCCACGCATCCGTCCTTCTAGCTATATTGCCTAGAAATCCACAAAAAATCTCATGAGGTGGAGGAGAATTACGTCGTTGTGCCGGTCAGGGAAAGGGGCTTGAGGAGTTGGATTCCATTCTTGCAACAGTCTCACACCGATTTGGCCTTACTGCTATTCTTTACAATCAGAGCCACTGCATACCAGAGATTTTTCTGACGGGTCACTACCGATACTGAAATAGATCCTCAATAGAGGATTGGCTTCATCTCTCCGCAGCAGGTTTCTGCATCCATGCGCATTTGTGGTTGGGGCTTTGTCTTGTGTACCTAGAGACTCTCCAGCTCCCTCTAGATGGTCTTGACCCGGCTTGTGGGGGCATATCACTCAGGTCCACCATGCAATCAAGGATGAAATAGTGGATGTCTACAGGGAGCACTCTCTGAGAGTGGACGTTGAGCCGTAAGTGAAGTTGCAGCTACTGGGACATGAGGGTGGCCTCGGGCTAGACTCTGCTGTAACGGGTCAGAAGCTGGGGAAGGTTTGGTGTTGGAAGTTAAAACACTGGATTATCGTGGCCGTCAAACGACTGGTCCGGTTGGGCGGTGGCGCAGTGAGACCGGGGCAGCTATTGAGGCCTCTTGTGTGGAAGATCATGGGGATATCACGGCAGTGGTGTTTGGCTGTTGTGTGACTATTGGCGGCTTTGTTCTTTGCCCGGAGACGCCATCAATCCACCAGAGTGGAGAGTGATGTATGGGAGCACAGGAATGTTGCGGCGCATGCACAGCGTATTTTCATCTTGGCTTTCATTCCAAATATACTGTATTGCGTAGCTTTGGTATGGATCATGGCTTGCAGAATGCAAGTTGGCTCGTTGAGAAGAAGTTTGCTTCCTTGTTACGATGAGAGCTCATAAATTTTGGCCTCCTTGATCTTTATGACTTTTCCTCAGAGGACAAGTTGGAGTGATGTTCTTGCCCCAAGATTCTCCCACTTTTTTGTGCGGAGATGGTGGCTGATCAAGAAAAACTCAGGGAAATGAAACAGTACAGGCAGATCAAACCTGGTTCGAACAGTGTTCAAGGATCTTGTGGTTCTAGTCACAGGGGCGGCAACGTTGAGAGAACCAAAAAATTGAAGGCACAAAGGGCAACGACGTTGAGAGAACCAAACAATTTAAGGCACAAAACAAGGCATTGCAGGTCATAGACTCCAAAGTGACTGGCAACAGAAGAGGGTGTTACAGTCAGTACACCATGCAAAAGGAAAGACCGACACAACCGCTACAGCCTAAGATTTCCCATTGGATGCACCCTCAGTTTTGTTGCCAGTACTTGGGTACTGACAAAAGGACCACACAACCAAAACATTCAACAGGTTTTGTTCATCACCTCAGGTTAAAAAAAAATTGCAGTCAGAAGAGTGGCGGTGGCTTAAGGCAAGAATTCACAAGAGCCTCAAATGTGTTAAGGGGAGAGAATGACGCCACTGTGAAACTCCAGGATGTAATAGTGGCCTGGATCCTAGTATTCTTCATGAACCTCGCCATGGGAAGAAATCTACAACGATGCGATGTCATCCATGCTGAAAATCTTGTGTAATCTAAGCACGGTGTGCGAGCCTCAACTCGATGGTTATGGCAATGGTGACCAAAGGGAGATCGGTACACATCTTCTAGCGCTAGAGGAGGCGTGTGATCATCTGGGAGGAGCACGGGAACACGTGTGGCAATGTGGGAGCATAATGAATTTGTTACTCAAGTGTGAACATACAAGACCATACGGTCATGGTGAGACATCCTATGCCACCCAAAGCTGCAGAACTGCGTTTGGCTCTGTACGGGGAACAAATGAGTTGTATTGCTTCAGCATCACGTAGCTCATCTTCTCAGTTTTCAACGCACCAAGAATTGCAGGTGCAGTTGCACTGGTGAGTTCGCCAAGGTGAGGGGGAGGGAGGTATCCCCGAACCTTGTTCATTTCTTCCACAGATTTTAAGGATTTAACCAAATGCTTTATGGTTCTTGTCCAAGCTCAGTGATTTCAGTCACGATGGAGCCCGCACAGCGTTCTGGTTCATGTAGATACATGCTACAAGGGTTTCTTGATCCCAAAAAGGACCAGCTTCTACAACCATGCACGGAAGAGTTGCATTGGTTTCTTGTCAGGATGGTTTTGTGGGAAGTTGAAAGGTAAACATTTGCTTTGCTTGAATCTCAGCTTGTCCATGGATGATGTTTGAACTTGTTGGTATGTGTGGCTTCCACCCGTCATGAGCCACAGCCGTGGCAGCTACGGGTCCAGCTGGCGCCGGAGCACTGACGGTTGGTGGATCCAGCCACTAGCAGCTGCCAGACGGTTGCCACGACGTCCCGGGTGCTTGCTCGGGTGCTCTGCAGTTTTTCTGCAGGCGCTGGAGTTTTCTCGGTGGACTGGCTCTTGAGCCTGATTTGCATGTTTTGTATTGCCCGTTCACCGATCGATGCCGGACTTGTGCGTGTGACCAGTCGTAGCGTCGGGCTCGAGATTCTGAATCTCTAGGTTCTGACGGTGTTACGTTTGGATGTCTGTGCGCAGAGTTGCGGCCAAAACAGTGGTTTTGGGCCGGTTTTAGGACAGCTCTTGGACTGCCGCGTGCGACACCCGCCGTGCGCCGCGGCAGGTATTTATGCCCTGGACCTGTCATTTGTCATTCCTCTCTGCAATTATATTCAGTTTTGAGTTTCCTGACACTCTGTTCGTGTCCCAACCCAGACCCTTGCAGTTTTGTTTTTAACTTGTGACTGTTGTCACACGCTGACCTGGCGCTGACGCCTAGTGTCGCGGCAAGTGGTTAGGAAGGTTCTAGGAAACATCTCAGAACTTACTTGGGACCACTATGAAGGGCCTAGTGAACCTTTCACATAGGCAGTTGTCCTGTATAAAAAATGGTGTCTAGTAGATGCACTGTAACTGAATGAGTCTCAGGGGTCAGCAAAAGCACAATGAGGAATAAAACACCAAAGAAAACTGGTTGGAATGTCAAGCCCGGGCCCCTACAGTACGTTGCCACAAGGGCCAGACTTGAACGGCAAGGTTCATTTGAGATCAACAGCGGAATATGTTATGGAACACCTACAACGCCATAGAACCTCTTTCATTACAATGTTTTGATTTTCTAGCAAAAAAAACTGGAAAAAAATTGCAATAGTCTTCGTAGCGTCGAACGCCACGGTCATCTTGTGCTATTGTGCTTTCAACATGTTGACCCAGCGCTACGCTCACCGTCAATCCTCACCTACCATCCCATTTCAGGGTTAAGTGCCATTGCTAGATAGTTTTTTTCATGCACAAGATTACACTAACGAGAACTCTGATAGGGATGCGTTTCGAGTAAGCGTTGGGCAAGGACATCAGTTCACTCAAACATTTAATGCACAATGTTGATGGAACACAGAAGGAACTCCTACCCAACTGTAGACCAGCAATAACTTCATCGTAAGTGCCATTGTTCTTTACCTACAACAGCTGTGCTAGTAGAACAGCACAGCCGATCAAGAGTTTGTAGTTGTGTCACATATGGGACTGCATTACTTTGTTCTGATTTTGCTGCTGCTGTTCCACCATGATACCAATGTAAGACTGCAACAAGTCTACCCAACCATCTAGGAAAATGTGAAGGTCAGGGATTGAAGTTACAAAACCAAAGTGGTGGTTCTAAAAGGAATTGACTTCCTGCGCCCGCTGTTCAGTCTTTTCTGAACGTTCTCATCGTGCATGACGGTTGCACAATGCACAAGGCCAGGGTAGCATCTGTCCTCTCTCTTGCGATAGAAATTAGTCCTCAAATGTTAGCTTGCTGAACGATTTGAAGCAATTCCACTCTCAGTCTAGGTTTTTCCCTGAAGCGTTCCTCTGAAATGTCTCCACTGTACTTGGCAGTTAACTTTTTCTGTGTTCCAGGAGATATTCCGCCAGTCAAGTGGTTGTTACCGTCAACAAAAACTTTGTATTCACAAACATTCACACAACAAAACATGACCCTGCATTGGGTCCTCATAGGCAGCAGGCCACACAAGGTTCCGAGGAACTGACTTGGACTACCAGCGCCATGTATGTACCAAACCAAAAGCAAGAGCTTCCGCAAGCCAGTCTAGCCGCCAGGCACGAAGTTGGTGGCATAGGCCCATGCGTTGTTGGCAGTGGGGTCGGCGAGGTGGTCGCTGAGGTTCTCCAGTGGACCCTTGCCAGTCACGATGGCCTGCACAAAAAAGCCCAGCGCAGCCACCTGCGCCAGTCGGCCGTTCTTGATCTCCTTCACCTTCAGCTCGGCGAATGTGTCGGGGTCGTCCGCCAGGCCAAGAGGGTCGAACGCGCCTCCTGGGTACAGGGGGTCCGTGACTTCGCCCAGAGGGCCGCCGGACACGCGGTAGCCCTCGACAGCGCCCAGCAGGATCACCTGAGAGTAGAGAAAGTGAGAGAGATCAAAATCAGTCATCCAGTTACTGACCGATAGGAAGTGACAATTATCTCGTCTTTAGCTGACTTTTAGCCTCCACGGTTTAGTTGTTCCCATGAGCCGCAGAGGATGCACCCCATAACATTCTGAGTTGTTGGCTTTTGAAGGCTGTTTCGCAGCGCGAATCCTATTATCCACAAAACTTATGTGGTCCTCCTTGTGTGACAAAAGGAGGGGGATATCCAGCGAGGGCAATAATGCCATCATCCCCCTGAGAAAAACAGGATAGTCCAGTCCATAAACTTTCCGAACACCACGACTGCATCCCCGCGCCAATGCGAGAGGTTATGGACCTGGCATTCCACATCTCACAATGAAGATGTGCAGTCCGGGTGGATACCTATGATAACATTTGCATTTCATTCTCACAGTATTTAGATGGCCGACATCTGCTTACCTGCACGGCGAGAGTGGCGAGGATGGACTTGGCGTGGATGAGAGTTGGGTTGCCGAGGTAGTTCAGCCCTTCCTCAGAGAAAATCTGCGCGCCAGCCTTGAACCACACGGGCTCGGCGATGGGCACGCCGTTCTGCGCCAGCAGCTCTGGAACAATGATTCCCAGAGAGCCCAGCAGCGCCCACCGCGAGTGGATGAGCTCAATCTCCCTGAAACGCGCGAATGTCTCCGGGTTGGAGGACAGACCGGCGGTGTCCCAGCCGTAGTCGCCGGGGTACTCGCCGGTGAGGTAGGAGGGGACCTCGCCCGTGAGGGGGCCCAAGAACTTGGGCCGGTCGGGGCCGTACCAGATGCTGGCGGGGGTGCTGCTTTTGGTCTTGCGCATGCTCACACGTGCCTCTGCCTTGCCGCCAGCCTTCACGGCCAGCTCGGTGATCTGACCCAGGAAGGACGGGGCTGACAGGGAGGTGGCGGAGGTGAAGGCGGCCATGGTCGGAATCGATGGAAGCCTGCCGAGGGCCAACGAGAACGAGGTTTTTATTCAACTTCAGAACTCAACCCGGAGTCTGAGAAGACTGAATGGTTTACCTGAGGATCGGGTAACTAACACGAAGCAAAGCAGCCCAATTTGTAGTCCCTTGCTTTACACATGATGGAATCGCCATGCGGACTGCCGAATCGGAAGGCGATCGCAGAGCGCGCACAACCACGATGCAAGCCGGCTGCTTGAACAAGCACCGTTCTGCGCTGCTCGGCTGCTGCCGCTTGCTTCCGTTTCAACAGAGGGCAGAGGTCAAGGCGACCAACTGCAGCTCGTGCCCAGTCATGAGTGGTGAAGGGCATCTGCGCACAGAATTCGAGGCCATGGCTGCTGCGCTGGTCCAACTGCAGCCAGCTCGCGTCAACGTGAAGCAAGGCGTAGAGCACCAATTGACCAGGTTCTGGTCGCTGCCGGCGAGCAGGCCGCTGATCAGCGCCTCGGCGCTGAAACGCTAAGTCAGTCCGCATGAAACAGCCTCCGTTCCACTCTTTCGGAGGTGTGCGGTTAGGAAACTGTCCATCACCGGACAACTTGCAGTTCTTAAGAAGGTCACCCAATTTAAGCGATCGACTCCAATAGTTGAACAAAAACGGACTAGGACGCGCATGTGGTGGATTCGTATCACGTAGACGTCCAAGGGATTCGCTAGTGTCCGCATACGTTGCCGAGGCCTGAAACTGCCGAGGGCGGCCGAACAAAATCATATTCAAGAAGGTGACTCGGAATGCGAAAAAGCCTTTTGGGGCCCCTGGTCGTTACTTGTTACACCAAAACCGATTCTCTTTTGGCCCCAGGTCTTTTGGGATTAAGGCCCCAGGGCTACATAAGAACAAGAGTAAACCCTGGATTTGCAGCTAGCCCCCCAAGAACGGCATATTAATGGTAAGGAATAAATTTTTTTGTGTTCCAGATATGGCTACCAATCTCCTATTTGTTACCCAACTGAATGAGAAGGGTTATTAAGTCCTTAATACAAAAAAAGTGCAAGATCATTTTAAACAACCACCAAAAAGCAGCTTTGCACCAAATCGAGTTGAAATCTGAATTTTCTGTATACAACTCAAGCTTCTCCTCAGTCTCATGAAGCTAGTGGTTGCTTTCATGACCACAAACATCGACCTTAGCTCTATAGAGGTGTCGTCAACCTCTGCTTCTGATTCGAACCAGCTCAGTCCCATTGATGTGTGGCAAAAGCGACTAGCGCATGTGAATTATATTACATTGCGCAATATGGCACTCAACAAGCTCGTGCATCATGTTCCTAACAGTCAGGGGCCTACTCTTTCTCACTCCCTCTGTAGTGGTTGCATGACGAGAAAGCTGAAGCAAGCGACATTTACAGGTCACAACACCATCAACACTCAAGAGCCTCTGCAACTGGGGAAGAAATGGAATAACGGGAGGGAGAAATTGATGTAATGTTTTTACGTGACTTGACATGACTGTACCACATAAAAAAATTTCTTTATGCAATACAACCTATCTTCTTAATCTCTTTCACACTAGTATATACACTAGTGTACACCAAGAATATAGCCACTCTCACCTAGATACAAATTTTGATAATCAAACGATCTCCACATCTTATCTCCCTCTTTCTTTTTGATCTTCCCTCATCTAAATGAAGGAAAAGAAAATTTTCTGCTGAAAGATTTGACTAGTAGAAAGTAAATGTGACACCCGTGCCATCTGGATGTTCCGTCTCCCCTCCATCCCCTAATCTCTCCTCTCACTAGAAGTGCAATGCTTGTACTAATTTACAGTCGTTTACATTCCTGGACATCGGCAATGGCACTATTATCACCCAAATGTACACGTTTCGCAAAATCCCTCAAAACACTCCATGTTTTGTAATGCCTTGCCCTCTCATCCCCCTCGAAATGAAACAAAATTTCTCAAACAAATGAACAATGCATCGGGCACTAGTTTACATCGAGGTTAGCATCATATACGTACAAATGTATATTTTAACATACATTTCCCCTTATACTATGTTCATGCTTCCTATTCCCTCCCTCCACTGTCGTGTCCTTCACTCTCTTGTACCTCATCTAACCAAAATTCTTGCACTCTTGGACAATAAACCATATAATAGTGTAAAGGAAGTGCATAGTACTGCCATCTAGATGATAGTTCAACCCCTTATATATACTCTCCCTCTTTTGTACCCCTCCTCCCACTTGCTACCATCAAGGGAATGAAAAACACACCACAAAATGGATTACATTGAGTGTGAAATCAGTGACATCCTGATGTAACCTTTTGCACTTACTCCAAGAATAAACTTTCCTTGTTCCTCCACCACATCCACTCCCCTATCTCCTATAATCCAACCATAAATCATGAAACATTGGACCATGTACTTGTGTACATTCAAGAGTTGAACCACTATCTTCAGATGTACAAATTCTCATGCGATCTCCCTCTTACCTCCTCAACTGAGTGAAACTAAACTACTTGCAATAATGAACATTGCCACTTACACTTGTAGACATCAAAAGGTGTACAACTACCATCTGGATGTGCGGTTTTTTACACACTTGAGTCATGCAATATCCCTCTTTCCAGCCCCTTATCCCCCTACCCTGTTCACAATATACTCCCTCCTATCCAATCAATCCAATCAAAGATTTACGATAAACTTGTGAATAAATGGCACCATCTCCATGCACATGTACATTTCCTCATACCTTCCTCTGATGTATACTGCGTTTTTGCTATTACAGTCTCTGTCGCTGTGGCTATCTCTATCACTTTCTCTGACTATTTGAAGTCTCATTCTTTACAGATACCTCTACATTTGAATAAAGTGGTCACACATGGACCACTCTACAAAACCCCCAAGGTTGAATCGTCGGTTCCTGCCTAGTCTGGAAACATTCCTGTAGACAATTGTCCACTCCAAGTGTCCCCCGTGTTGGTCTTGCAACGCAACCTAATCGTGTTTCATGTCAGAAACAAGTCAAAAGACAGGTGTGATATCCCATTGTACCGATTCTTGATGTACCACGCCATTGATATTAAAGAATCAGTTCTCATTCTCCTCCTACATGAACCATTTGATGTTGATGGCTACAACCATTCACAATGGATCCTACCTGTTCTCATTAACCGATCATTATAGGGACATATGGTCAGTGAATGAATGGTGGAGGTAACATACAGAAGTGTAATGGATTCGACGGAATCCTTGGCGAAGGAGGCCAAAACCAAGGTGCTTGAGGGTCTCCGACCCTCAAGCCATCCCGTCTCACTGCCCACAGTCCCAGGTGACCCTGCTTGAGCCACGTGGCTCCTTCGACCAGTCGGCGTGGCACTGCCACGCTACACTCCCCCCCCCCCCCCCCCGGCCAGGAGTGAGAGCCGCCTCGGCATCTCCGGTAATCCCGACGTGGGATTTGAGCCCTGGAGCTGTGATACCGATGTAATGGATTCTACGGAATCCTGGGCCGACTAGGCCAAAACCGCGGTGCTTGAGGGTCTCCGACCCTCAAGCCATCCCGTCTCACCGCCCACAGTCCCAGGTGACCCCGCTCGAGCCACCTGGCTCCTTCGACCGGTCGGCGTGGCACTGCCAATCTACAAGAAGCCTCTTTGTATAAATTCAAATTTGGTCATGGAAAGCACAGCATGGGCCAGGCATGCTTGTCCATCCGATATGATGGAAGGCAAAGGGTCATAGGAGTGTAATAACCATCACGTGGCCCTGTACATTTCTTTTCAAAAGCACCTGGAAGATACATATTAATTTCGCAACACCACCAAGACCCATGCAAAAGCTATAAGAGGTTTTATAGGCTTACAATCAACCATATTCAGTCGCAAGGAATTGCCCACATTAGTGCTATAGACCAACAACATGTGGGTTGATTTGTAAATGAGAGTGAGGAAAGATTGACATTGACCGGCATAGAGAATTCCAACTTAGTTGTAGTGGAAAGGATTGAGCATGCAAGGTTGAGCAGCCGAAGAGAAAGAGATGAGGGGGCACATGAATGAATCATGCGAAGGAAGTTTCCCAAAGAATTCTGGAGTGAGTGACCATTGAATGGTCTCTCAAACAAAATTACATGAAGGTGGAAGGTTGATGGGGTTCAGAGAAGATACTCTACATCAATGGCATGACAAATGTAGTTGTCTGAGAGATGTTGATGGCCGAGGAAGAAGGGTTCAGATAACCAGATGTGTGGCGGTTGCTAACGAGAGATAGCGCGGCACGTCTATGACACAAAATTTTATATAGCAAAGGACCATGGTGCTTTAGAGCAAAAAATCATGAGTGTCGCTAAAGTCCTAGTCATCATCATCATCATCATCATCATCATCACCATCATCATCATAATCATCATCATCATCATCAATATCAATATCATCATAATCATCACCACCACCACCATCATCATTATCATCATCATCATCATCATCATCATCATCATCATCATCATCATCATCATCATCATCATCATTGGAGTTCTTTTGCTGACCATCTTGAAGCATGCGCATTGGTGTGAAAATTCTTGTGTTCCTACATAAACTGATGAATCTCCACTATCTTTATAGAATGTGCAGTGTTGAAGTTCAAACACATACAGAACATCATGACACCCACGGCTCCCGTCGCTCATGGAGTCCTCACCATCAAACCAAGTTTTCCACTGTAAGTATGTTCAATTGGTGGTATGTCATGAATCCTCAAGCTTGCAACTCCAGCAGCTACAGATTCCTTTGGTCTCTTCTGGAATACAAAATTATGACGCTTCATTTTTAAATCATTATTGTTTTTCGCTTATGCTATGAGTTCGCTCGCTCCAAATCACCATTGTAGCATAGGAAAAGTAGCCCGAGAAAACACACATGCACCAAGGACTTGTGTGATCTGTTCATGTTGTGTCAATTCAATTTTCCCTTGTTGCATTGTTGTTTAATGTTTGTACAATTAATTCAGTATGCTCAAGGTGGGAAAACATATCCGCGCCGACGGCTTGACGTCTCGCCACAATACAAGGCGACGAATGAAAAGCGCGTCCTTAGAAAGCGTTGCCCGAAAAATATTCATTTTCGTTTGTGACGGTCAGGGATGATACATGTTTTGATCCGCCGGCAACTTTGGCACATATCCTACTCCAACCTGAAAGTTATGTCCAAGCGTTCACGCCGTGGTTGACAGCAAATTCAATCGCCATGAAACACGCGAATAACCAGCCCTGCAAAAAACCAGCTTCCAGGAATCCAACTATGTAAACAACATTGTTCCAGACGAAACCTTTGCAAAACAATGAGTCCAAGTCTGGAGAAGCGAGGAGATTGCGCCGTGATTGAGCCTCAAGGCGCCGGCTCCGTTGTTCACCCATCAAACATTAGGCGCATACATCGGCTGCGGCGGCTCAAAATCTTCCAAATAAATTCTGTGCAATAACGAGATGGCTGACGCAGCATAAGCAGTCCGAATATTTTTTCTGCAACGAGTGGCAACGTCGATGAGTGGACTGAACGTTGCGTCAAATCTGCCGGTGAAACCTGTCAGATAGGAGTATTCCGGAAGGAACCTCAGTCAGATAGGAGCCTCCCCTTTTCCATGGTTCCAGGTCGGAGGAAGGCACAGAATCGGAGTAAGACCCATCACTTTGGTCCTAAATACGGAATATTTAGACAATTTACCCGCTCAAGATACGTGTGTGTTTCTATCCAACCCCATCAACTCCATGTGGCACGCGGAGTTGATGGGGTTGGATAGATGTCCTAAGTAACATTGCCTACACATGAGTTGATGTAGTGGTTAGATATTCCATATAAAATCAGGTATAATCATTTTTTTTCCAACTTAATAATTTGCTAGGCTGCTTAAAAATTGCGGTAATTTGGATCAACAAAACTATTGCCTTCGCTTGACCATGACTTAGCTCAGCGGATGAGGTTTCCCATTCATATCTGATCGAAAATTGATGAAGATCGTTACTTCCTTTAGTAGGCTGCGTTCACCCCATTTTTATGGCTATTTCGACCAATCCAGCCCATCTTTAGACAAATGAAAGGAATCGGGTAGCTCCCTTCTAGAATTCAAGCAGAAGTCTTGGTCACGCCCCAAGGCGCAAAACCCGAAGAAGAAATTCTCGGGCATCCGGTTCAGAACTGAGCAATCGTCCCGTGAACGCTCGCCACACTACCTCCTATTTCAGCCACGCCACACAGCCACTTTGACCACGTGCCTTCGTTCCCCCTCAACACCCGAGGCGTGTTCGACGCTCTGTGGAGGAAAACAAGTCCTAGCCTCCACCTCCTCCTCCTTTCCTCCTCCACCTCCTCCTCCTTTCCTCCTCCTCCTCCTCCTCCTCCTCCTCCTCCTCCTCC
>SZWC01008857.1:11297-38468 GCA_023375785.1 Penium margaritaceum
GACCGGCTGGGTGGCCGGCGGCCGGTCAAATGACCGGCCGGCCACCCGCCGGCGAGCCATCGGCCGCCGATCGAGCTGGTGGCTCGATCGGCGGCCAGGAGGCCGTGAGGCCTCGAGGGACGAGGCCTGTGGCCTCGTGCCCTCGTCCTCGCTCGCCCTCCTCGCTTGTGAGAACAAGCGAATACGAGGGATAGAGCGAGGAGCGAGGAGCGAGTAAAAAAATGAGAAAGATCGGCGCGAAATCGTCGATCGTGCCTCGCACGCGATGATTTTGCGCCGACGCGTCAAAACTGAAACTCGAGTTCGTTTAGGACGAACTACGAGTTTCTAAACCGGAAAACTCGTGCAAACTCACGAGTTCAAGGTAAAAACCCCCCGGTTTGGGTCCCAAAACCAGGGGTTAGGTAAAAACGAAAATGGGCCTCCGGAGACTCGAAATATTCGAGTCTCCCTGCTCTGGGTCGTTGATGACGATTGCCCCTCAGTCTTGCGAAGGGGGTAAACCCCCGACGCGGACTGAGAACGCCATTCTGCGAACTCCGACGACGACTTCAGAGCAGGAGCTGGAGACACGGCCCGTTACAGGAATTCTGACATTATGTTTTCCCCTACGTTTGTCTTCGAAAACATACGTTAGTCTTTTGGTTTCACTTATAGTCTACTTAGCAAAGCTTGCTACGTAACCTTGTGCGCCTTAGTGCAACTTTGGATCCTTGTTATCTTAACATCATCATTCGACTTAAGATTATGTAAAAATGTCTTTCCAACAGACGTTGCTTATCCTAAACAATGTCAACCTGTCTCTACAACTTGGAAAAAGTGGTCTACACACAAAAGACACACATAGGTATGTAAGTCATACCTCAAAATGTATGAATATGAAGTAGCAATTTGTTCCCATGAGAAAAACGCGCGTGGTTCACGGGGATGAAGTGCATGAAAAAGACTATTCGGGTAAAGGGGACCTCGCGCGTGAACCACGCACGTTTGGCCGAGGGCATTGTGGCCAATTGGCCCAACTACTGGTGTTCCGATAGCTTGGTTTGCCCATGGATCTGAAGATGGAATGCCCTTGATAACTGGATCCGAATGTCATTCGTTCATGATAAGAACGTTGACGATGGTACGTGGCACTCCGTGTAGTCGCACAATCTGATTTGGAAAAACTCTTGTTGTTCCCTCTATTGTGGTTGTCAAAATGAATTGTGACATTTTAGGACATTGATTCACCACGACAAGGATGGTGTCATGCCCCTTGAGTGTGGCGGGAAGACCTGCCACAAAGTCCATGCTAATGTCGGCTAATGATTCCGTTGAAATAGGTAGGTGTTGATTCAGACCAATTTGCCGCGTGCGATGAGATTTTTGTCTCTGATAAATGTCGTATAGTTTGTAAAAGGCCGTCACGTTGGTCTGCATCTCATCCCACTAGTAGTACTTCACCAACTTCTGGAGCATCTCGTCCTCGCTAGTGTGTCCATGTGGACCAGTATTGTTGGCATTCCTCGTATAGCACCCGTCGTTGTTCTTCGTTTAGAGGAAGGACGGCATGGCGAGTGAATCCCCTTTGCCTCTCAGAATCATCAAACCAAAACTTACTTTTGTTGTACCCGTTGAAAACCTGATAACCCTTCACAAACAACTCGCAAGGTGAAGGTCTTGTTTGACGAGTAACTTGCAGATCTCTGTCATCAAATCAGGTCATAAGCTGAGAGCATCCACTGGATCTATTTTTCCATACCAGTACTCGATGTCGCAGACAAAGTTGGACTCGAGGAACTCCACCCATCGAGTTTGTCAACGTCTTAGATGTGGTAAGGTCATGATGTATTTGAGGGCGTGATGGTCGATGCAAACAAAACATCGTTAGCATTCCACGTACTTTCGCATTCAACGTGTACATGACTGCAGGCATCTCCTTCTCGTGCACGGCATCGTTGAGTTCCAGCGCGCGTAGGTTTTGTGACACAAACGTGAGTGCCTGTCCTCGAGCACCTTTGTCTTGGAGGAGAACGGCTTCCATGGTACATTTGAACGCATTGCTAATCATGATGTAGTAAACGTCTGGATGCACCACATGTAAGGTTGGCGCCGAGGTCAAAAAAAATCTGAAAGCGTTTAACGCTTTTTGTTTGTTGTCCCTCCAGTTCCACTTTGTGCTCTCTGTTGAGAAATGCCAGTTTCTATAGCCAAATTGTACTTGAATTTCCTTGTGGATGCCTTAAATACTTGGGGATTTTTCTCCCTCTAAGCCACAGAGCTCATATCCTCCCACTGGCCATCACTCAATTGGAGAGTGACCCTTAAGCTACCACTGCATCTTCAACCTCCAGAGACCCTTCAGCTTCTAGGCGACCCTTCAGCTGCTAGTGACCCTTCAGCTTCCAAGTAACCCTACAACTACCAAGTGAACCTTCAGCTGGCATGGGTGGCTATGTAACTACCAGGTAGTTATGTAACTTCCTACAACTCCCTGGCCAAGGAGCATATGAGAAGGTCTTCCAGGCCTACTCGAGGGTGAGGAGTTCCATTAGTAAAGCATGCCTTCAGTTTCTCAACTCAAGCAGTCGACCATCAAGTAATCCAGAGTTCACTCAAGGCTCATCCATCCAGCTCTCCAATAGCTACCTCCAGCACATAGACCTTGTATAACATCCAAATTATGTCATCACTGAGGTTCCTCAGCAAGAAGGCATCTAGACGGTTGTCCTGCGGTCTAGCTTCATCCAAGTTCTGTCACCCACACTTGGTGAGCTGCTCAACTTGTACAACTACGTCACCTACTACAACTACGTGCATAGTTTCTAGACTTAGAGTGAGAACCAATTGTGTGCATTAGGACTTGTGCACATATCCATATGCGATGTATGTGTACTTCATATAAATTGATGTGTTAAGTTATGGTGTGTGTTAAATCCTACATTGAAGTGTGTTTTCAACCACAAAAATTCCAGTTTACTTCACATGATATCAGAGCTCGGTGACGGCCAGTGACCAACAACAACAATAGATGCGAGAAGCGCAAGCACCATGGATGGTGTGGGAGACTCCCAACGTCTACGATAGCATGCATTCATGCAAACAATGCAACATGGTCAAGATGAGCTACAGGCAGAACTCTGTACACTTGCCACTTAGTATGCTAAGCAGATGGAACTCATCCGCTTGGAGTTTGTAACTTGTACCATCTAACTTTGTAATGAGTTCAAAAGTCAAACACAAGAGGTATACTTGCGTAAGAAGCAAGAAAGTCTTCGATGTCAACAAGTCGAAGAGAACCTTACTACTGACGGTTAACAAGTGCAACGGATGGTCTCACAGCTGTGACAAGGTGCTCATACTTGAATCAATAACCTCTTGTAATAGTAGATACAAGCAGTAGCTCCACCAAACCCCGACCCGGCTCCAAAAACTCATCTTGCGGCAATTCATCATATATCAGCCCATTCTACAACAACTCAACCTGTAGCAGGCAACCCGTTTACACCTGCAAGAGGAGTACATCCCTTGCCTCCAACTCCTTACTCTCCACACTTGGTCAGCATGCCAGCCATCTCTAATACCCTGGATGTAGACAAGATGAGCACATAGAACTTCATGGGTTACGACTTCTCCCACCAGGCTTTCAATTTCAAAGCAATGACCCATCCACACAAGTTGTGGCAGTTCAAGTACTACCAGTCAGGCCTCCTACTCAAGGAAGCCCACTAGATTTCCAAGAGCAGTTGAACTATTATAGCTTCATGGCATACTTAGTTATCCTGAGGAGCGTGGTACCATGCATCCAGCAAGCTGTCCGCATGTACAAAGGCACAACCAAACCTGCCTACGCTGCCTAGAAAAACCCCAAGCAGCAGTACCGGCCCAACGACTCCACCCAAAAATTGTATCTCCTTACAAAAATCTCCCACATTCACACTAGCCAGTTCAACGACAATGTCAAACTCTACATCAACAGAGCAAATGATATTCGTGACTAGCTCGTCATCACAAACTCACCTCTTCTAGAAGCCCTCTTCGTATCCTTCATTATGAATGGCCTTGGCGACAAATCGAGAGATGTGAAGCGCATTCTTCGCTGCACTCGGCCTCACCTCCTCAATGAAAACTTTGTTTGCACAATGTTGTTTAAAGAACGTCGTGAAAAGCAACTTGAACAGCACCACAAGCAATGATTCATCAATCTTGCTCACCGTGGCTCCGAGATGCCCTCTAAAGTGAATGACAACTCATAATCGGCCTCCAAATCATCTCTTGGAGCATCAAGCCAAGCCTAGATGTCCTTGTCAACATTCCAATGTGAATCGCCAAATAAAGCCGCCCTTAGCTCAGCTCCTTACAACTCCATGCAACGTCCGGTAATCACATGCATATAGTGTAGTAGAAAGGGGCACATTTAGAAGGAGTGCTACATGCGACAGTGGCATCAACAAGTGAGATGTGGTGTTAAAATTTCAATGCCTTCACGATGACAACAAGGAGGACCTACCAGTTAGCAACAAGATTTTCATGTCTGATGTAAGGAGGAAAAGCAAGATGAGATGGATAAGGAGGAAGAGTATCCCAATCATGCAAAGGAAACCTCAAATGATATGGGACAGAAGTACGGCTCCTCCTGTTATGCCAACCTCTCTGCTTGAGAGAGGAAGCAATTGTTACAGCATCAAGACATATGCTATCTGGACAGCGGTAGCAATGAATGTATCACTTATGATCCTAGCACAATGCACAACCTCAGAACCTACCCAAAAATCTCTACGGTCATAGTGGGAAACATGGCAGAACTACCCATCAACGGCATCGGTGACCTCAAGGCCCGTGCTCATGAAAGCATGGACATCACCATCAGCGATGTCCTTTATGTCCCAGGTATCTCAGTCCACCTCATTATCCTTAGGAAAACTGATGATGAAAGGACTACGCATCACGAAAAAGAAATTGTGCTCAATGTCATCACAACCACATGAGAATTGATTGCAAGAGGAGAATTATACAGCAATGGTATGATCAAACTTCAACTTCGCCCTCATTGTCTGCATGAGCCACTCGCAACAGTTGTTAGCCTCTCTCCACAATAGTCAGCAACACCAGATTGCAGGCATCTATGACTTTGACACATCAACGACCAATAGGTTCAACAACTACTCTCAAAGACCTCGTTAATGAACTCACCATCGTCAAAGACAACCAATGATATCCTTTTGAACCCTATGCCAAATAAAAGTTGGCACGTCAATCCTTCCCTCCTATAGAAAATTGACATCTCAAAGAAGCTACACCTGGTCCACATGGACATCTGCTGGTCACTCAACAAATCAGCCTCTAGACACAAGTGTTTTGTGGTGTTCGTCAATGAAATCACAAAGCATGTTTGGACATATCCACTTGTCAACTGCGGCGCATTCCTTTAAATCTTCGGTGAATAGTTCCCATAATTCATTACAAAGTTGTAGATTCTATGTTCAGACAATGCTGGCAAACTTACGAGGACGACTTCGTCGCCTTCCTCAAGGAGCACGGAACCAAATAGCAAAAGTTAACACCTCATACCCTGTAGCAGAATGGAGTGGAAAAAAACTGTAATTGTACTCTCAAGGAGATGTTCAAGGCCATAATCCCCTCGGCTCAACTCGAAGACTCTTGGTGGCTAGTAGCACTCCAACAAGCAACGTGGATCAGAAATTGACTTCCCAAAACTAGTCATCCCACTACAACGACTTCATGTACAACATGGCATAGCAAGAAGCCTGATGTCAACAGTCTTTGAACTTTCGGCCGGATGGCTCTCTACGATGTCCCCAAAGAAGGATGGCATGAATTGGAAGACAAAGCCAACTGGGGAATCTACATCGGCCATAATGACAGTCAAAAGGCCTTGCTCTTCTGCAACATCTCAATGCGTCGTTGCATCAGCAACCGCGATGACGTCTTCTACAATAATCTCATTCACAAGACGTGGACAGAAGGAAAGGCAATAATGTCAGAGACAATAACTCTGCACAAACAACGTTTCTTGGCAGAGAAAGAAAAGGAGGAACTCAACAAAATGAAGCTACAATAGTCGTATGATCAGGTAGTGAAGGCGACAGAATCCGTCGCGATGGACGGGGACAGCCATTGTCTCGTAAGTAGGAAAGAAGTTGATCATTGCAACCAATGACATGTGACTCCTTTGGTTGAGGAGATCAATGATGGGAGCAACGAGGGGGGGCTTAGGGATCCATCCACCGACCAGTGAAATACAAAATTTGGGTACTTCCAAAGCCTCCTCTAACAACAACTCGAACATGTCGACATAGTAGTACCAACAACATCTTTCATAGCATGCACCATCCATTAGGAAGAAGATAAGTTTCATGCATGCTTCCTCACCAATACACTTTCTGCCCTCACGACTGGAAGAGATCTACCCTCAGAGCCTTCCAACATCAATGAAACCTAGAAAAAGGCACTTGACGCAAAATATAATAGCCTCATCGGCCAAGGTACTTGGGAACTTGTCGAACTTCCCCTTAGGATAATGAATAGTTGGAGTCAAATGGGTCTTTTGTATGAAGACAAAAGCATACATTAGCCTCAGCAAGTTTAAGACTTGCCTCGTTGCCAAATACTTCATCTAGATTCTTGGAAAGGACTTCTTTGACACCTGCGCTCCAGCAAGCTGCCATACGACAGCGCAGATGACGCTCTCCCTTGCAGCAGTCAATGATTGGACGATACTTCAACTTTACGTCAACAACACATTTCTCAACAGTGAGACGTATGCGACAATCTACATGTAACAACCTAAAGGATATCACGATGGCACTATGCAAGTTTGTAAGCTCTTCAAAAGCCTCTATGGGCTAAAACAAAGCCTTATTCTTTGGTATAGAAAACCGCGTAACATCCTCGATAACCTCAGCTTCACCGCCTCATCCTACAAGGACTGCCTCTTTCTACATCAAAATGCTACAACATCCTCACGCAACTGCTATGCCCTCATCTATGTTGATGATACTCATCAGCAGACACAACAAAGAACTTACAATGGTAATAGCAATAGTGATGGCAGTTACAGTGAACATCAAGTGATGCCTGACGTGGGTTTCTACCTCGGCATGAATACCAATCGTGATCGTAACACACACATCATCAGCCTCGGACAGCAAGCATACGCTGAAAAACATCAAACATTTCAACATCGCTGACAACTTCTATGACACGCCACAGTCACAAAAGTCGTTTCCACCGTAACAAAGTGATGGAGGTTCCCTTGATGATACATCCTACCTTTTGCGCGTCCGATCTCTCATGCACCCAACAAGTTGTACACGTCCCGACATGCAATATGCGGGCGGACATCTTTCCTCTTAAAGCTAGAATCGTCCTTTACAAATGTGCAAGGAGTTGACCCGCACCCTACGATACTTCAAAACAACATCAATGCTATAACGTTTTTACTACACCGACATACTCTCCAAGTGCAACGCTACACGATGCCGACTTTGGGGGATGACCTGATGACTGCTGCAGCATCACGGGCTACATCTGTCTACTTCGAGGTGCAACTATCTGCTAGTCAATGAAGAAAAAAATCCAGCTCACACTCAACAACACCAAAGCCAAACATGTGGCAACTACAAAAGTGACACATGAGATTATCTACCTACGGAACCTTCTCGAAGAAGTCGGGTCTCCTAAAAAAGGACCTATGCCTCTCTTTGTGGACAACTAGTCAACAATCAACCTTGCCAACTCAACACAATTCAACGGCCTCACTAAGGATATCATTATTGAGGGCCATTGGATCCGATCCAAGGTCCTTGATGGTACTGTGACCTCTCTTTTTGTTTATGGAGAGAAGCAAGTCACATACTTCCTCACCAAGAGTTTGAACAAAGACAAACATGCTCTCTATGCTTAACAAAGCGGACTTCACGGGGATGGACCACTCACCTCCACCACACTGTTCATGTGTGTACAAAGCTCCTGGTACACCGCGGTGGGAATTCCATACTCCGGTCGTAAGTGAATGTGCATCGCCACTCGCATACTTGGAATCTCCAACCTTGGGCGGATGCGACGCTCCTCTGCAGAAGCTGTGCAGAGCAAACATCGGGCTGCCCATCCCAAGTACCTCTCAGAAGGATCCTCGTCCAAGAAATTGGATGTCCAAGCTCAAAGGGCTATTTGGAGGAATTCTGCTTCACCTGCACTAACAAGGGCGCTTTTGTCAATGTCTCCCACCAACGTCACTGAAATCTCATTCAAATTCGAAGATGGCACGATCGCGGTCTCAAGTGTTGGCGAGGCACTTCGCACGATTAAACCCAATGAGTTCCTAGGCAATTTGACCATTGCGATCCACTAGCCGGTCCTTGTCGAGCCAGCAATTGATGATGTCGATCGCCTCCCGGCTAGGGACCGGCCGCTTGAGCGGTCACAACATCCTTCCCCGTAGCATTCGTGGACACGACAAAGTTTGTAGTTATTGCGGAAAATGCCAAGCTCGTAGTATCTGTGGGTGCTATGGAGCAAGAGGGGGGGGCACCATTTTGGGGAATTCCCTCTCTCACTCGGCAAAACCTAGTCGAGCAAGGAGGGGGGGGGGGAATTCGCTGCCAAAGCAAGTTTAACCAAACAACTTTACCAACCTTTTCACCAATAGCAACAGTCATGCCCAATAATTCTTCTGTCCCCATCAAGGTTTCCAATGCACCAAATATTCTAACAATCTCGTCATCCTCAAGAAACACAATTCATCTTCAGAAGGACCCTCATAGCCCCAAAACTACGTCTACCGAAGGCTTTGTTGAGTGGAAAAACCATTCGATAAAGTAGTTTTTGACTATGTCATCTTGCAAATCAACCGGACACTCCTCCACGCCTCCTCCAACTTGTCTTCCCCCTCCACCAAATGACACAACATCGCCATTGTCACCACTCAAGATTTCCATCATGGATTTCCTTTGCCTCTAACCTGCCCGACCATCTTTAACTAGGAGGGGTGTTGAGAACACCAGTTTCAGCGGCCGGGTCCTACTTGAATCTCCTTCTGGGCACCCTAAAACACACTGGGAAGTTTTCCTCTAAGTCACAAAACCCATATCCTGTTAGTGGCCATCACTCAGTTGGCTTGTGACCCTTCAGTTGCCAGTGCATCTTCAACCTCTTGGGACCCTTCAGCTTCCAGGTGACCCTTCAACTGCTAGTGACCCTTCAGCTTCCAGGTGACCCTATAACTACCAAGTGAACCTTCAGCTTGCTTGGGTGGCTATGAAACCACCCAGGTAGTTATGTGACTTCCTACAACTCCCTAGACAAAGAGCATGTAAGAAGGTCTTCCAGGCCTACGTAAGGGTGACCTGTTCACTCAGTCAAGCAAGCCGTTGGTTTCTCAACTCAGGCACACTAACATCAAGCACTCCAGAGTGAGGTATGAGTAATGAAGGCCTTTTTGAACACTAGTTCTCTAGTGTACCCATTTAGTATGTGATTCTCTCTTACATGCAACCTTGGACCCCCAATCCTATGGTGAGGGATCAGTGCGTGGGACTAGTGTATGAGGGTCGTTTGCTTGTTTCTTACACAAAAACATACTAATCACGCACTCAGTACATGATATTTTCCTATATGCAACCTTTGACCCCCACTCCTAGGAGGGGGTGCAGTGTGTGGGGCTAGTGTATGAGGGCAGTGCGCTCATTGTTCACACAAAACACCGTACTGATATTTGATTTTGATATTAACTGTTTTTTTCTCCTACAGATTCATGTATTTGGTTACGGGGACACATATTTTGTTCTATTTTGACAATGCAAAAACATTTCCCTCAACCCTGGTGTGTGGTGAGTTGAAAGAATAAAACGAAATCGGGTTACGTCCGCTGACTTCAAGCGAGTGTAACGTGGATCTGCCACGTTCCGTGATTTTGTTCTCCCATTGGCGTACAGGACACATTGGCGCTGGCCAGTGCTTGAGGCCGCGGCAGTTTTTGACAGTGCTCAACGCCGGAGTCAAGCTGGAAATCTGGGCAAGAAAGGAAAAAATGGGCCAAAAATCAAAATCAAGGCTAAGGGTAGGACCCGTTTCGTTCGTTTTGGAAACAGAAAATAAATCAACAACAGTAACGAATATAAGTTACAGGGCTGAAATTCTCGATGACCACGAAATCAAAGATCAGTACGGTACACTAATAATGCACTTAGTGCATGATTATTTCTTGTACGACCCAGCACTCCCACTACGATGCGGGCGCTTTCCTACGCACGGCCTGGAAGGGTCCAGGTGGCACAAGCCCCTACGACAACCTGAAGTCATGCACGCTCAACATGTGGTACGGTGGCAGCGGCAAGACACTCCGTGACGACGTGAAAGCACGCGTGGCGATCACACCAAAAGAGCCGGTCAAGGCTCCCGTCAAGGCTGGCGGTCGAAAGAGGGGGCCGAAGTCTTCCCGTGATCGCCACCCCGACGTTTTTTACCGCATTTGCGCGGACATCAAAGGGAGGCGTGAGCGAGGGGCTGCCCCCAGCAGCATCACCGTTCAAGGCATTGTGCTTGGCCATGTCAAGGAGTCATGTCCTGAAGAGCTCAAAGAAAATGGCGGCCCCATTGAGTTTTCCCGGTCTTGGGTGCGAAACCTGCTACGTGGGCACCTCAACATGTCTTGGCGCTGTGCCACAACTGCGGCGCAACGCGTGCCTGTCGACTGGACAAAGCAGGTGAGGGCTTTGATTCTTTCGTTGCTTTCCTCCTTGACCATAGCACCATTCACGCCCTTTCCGCCTTCTCTTTCTTCCATCGTGCTGGTTGATCGCTTTCTCAAGCGTGTGGCTGCCGCGGTTGGCTTCTACAACATCACTAAAGAGTTTTTAGTCAATGCTGATCAGATTGGCATCAACATCGTCCCAACTGGGTCGATGACCTATGCCACCAAGGGCAGTTCTGACGTGAGCGTTCGTGGTGCAGATGACAAGCGCATGCTCACTTGTGTTGTAGCATCAAGCATGGCGGGAGCCATGCTCCCCATGCAGGTCATTTTCACGGGCAAGACAAACTGCGTGCAACCCACGGGTCCAATTGTAAAATCTGCAAGGGATGACTTCTTTTGGGACATGACACAAACCCCAAATCATTGGGCAAGTGCAGAGACAACAAGAATGTGGTTTAGGAATGCGTTGCACCCATGGTACAAGTCCACATGCGAGGCCAACCAGAAAAGGGTTGGAAAACAGAAACTCCTCCTCTTGCTTGACATGTGGGGTCCGCAGCGCACGCAAGAGATACATGACTGGGTTGCATCCACTTTCCCCTACGTGAAACTGTTGTACATTCCCCCAGGTTGCACCTCAAAAGTGCAACCTGCTGATGTTGGCCTTCAACGCCCTATCAAGGCATGTATGGAGCAGTCCTGCAAGTCGTGGCGTGCAGATGAGTTGGTTGACCAGGTGGATGTCAAATTTCCGTTGAAGCAAAGGAAGGAGTTAGCCGTCGTGTCGATGCTCAAGGCATGGCTTGAGCTTTGTGACAAGCCCGACATGGTGCAGCGTGCGTGGCGCAAGTCAGGATTCGATCCATGTTTTGAGAGAGAGAGACTCAGACTAAGGCACTTGATGCGGCACTTGCTAGCGGCAGATTTAATGCTTACATGCAACAGACGCAGGATGCAGTTGAGGATGAGGATGAGGAAGCCGAGGTGGATGATCCCCTCCGCTCTGGCGATATTTAGTAGAATGATCCATTTTGCACGAGATTTCACCAATCATTGACTTTCTTCATGTTTTGACAGATTCTATGCATGTCACATAAAACTTGACCAAACCATCCAAATTTTCTTGTCAATTGCCACACAGTTAAGATTGATGGACAATTTTATGTCGTTAACATCATTATTTTGAGGTGTATATGTCACACATGCCACAAAAACTCAGAAATGGCTTCATTTTTTGCCGTTAGTTATTGTCATTAGGGTACTTCTTGTTCACCTTCCCAATGCAAGCGAGTATGGCAAATGACAAGTGTTGAGTGTTTGTAGCACATACATACAACATCAAGAATGAGAATGAGGCATATGTCACCTCATTGGCGCTCAGGCCGAGTGACAAGTATGAGGTCGCGTCGTGAGTGGATGATCTGAGAAGCTCTGCTAAGAAGTGAGGGGGCTTTGAGAAACTTGAGGTGCTTCTTTGTAAAACTCCAGAGTCCTTGAGAAGTCCATTGAAGGATATCAGAACATCCATATGGTTCGTGACACTTCTGTCAACCATTCTTTGGGGGTTTTGAAGTTGTCAGAAACTTCAGGAATGGAACACCGGGGGTCAGAGCACTTCTGGAGGTCAGGATTGTCTTGCCATTTGGCCGAGGGCAAAAATCCCCTCGGCCAAATGGCAAGAAAATCCAGAAGTCGTTGCGGTTGGCCATGAATGTAAAGACAGAAATGTCCACTCGCAAAGTTCATGGACTCGTGTACGTCAGGGATGTAAAACAATTCACAGCACTCATATTTTGAGATACCTTTTTGGGAATTAAACTAGGTGAAATACTTGTCAAATTAAAAACTCAAAGATCAAGGTATCGTTTGGAACCTGGAAACCACCTTCTTTGGCGGATGAAGTGTGATTCATTCATTGTGTTCCGTAGTAAGTTTGCGAGAAGCTTTATGATGACATCATAAAGATGAGTGACATCAATTCCCGTTACCTATTCACACGTTCCCAGGCAAGGCCGTTGTAAACATCTCACCAACCAAGAGGACTGTTGCCAAGGATAGGAGGTGTGCAACCAAACCATGCGTGCTTAGTGAACAGTTCCCGGACACGACCCTGGTTGCGTTGCCAGTTATTGTTGGCATCCGTGTCGTGGAAGGCCCTCCCTTGTCCTTCCAACAACAGCTGTAATGTTTCTGATGACGACTTCGTTGTTAAAGAGGTTTTTTGGGACTTGTCCAAAAAGGAAGTGAGTTCAAAACAGCCTACATCTAGTGATTCAATATCATGGTAAACTGGCGACTTCCATTGGCAATGCATGAGAGCATCGCTTTCTTACTCCATAAAAGCAAAATCCATCACGCATCACTTAGAATCTAGAGATGCGGACTACCTAAATAAAAGAGAAAAAACCTAGACATCTGACAAAAACCATGGCACCTTCCTTGTGGACCGTAGTGAAGAGGGGTCAAACAATATTTTCCATGAATATCATGTTTCAAAAATGGCATGTCATTGGTGTTTGAACATGGGATGCGTCCTTCACAACCCATCGCAGAAAGCAACTGGCGATGTAATCAGCCTTGCCGACAAATACAATAAAACAAAGTACCATCTCAGCCTCGATGCATGTATCCATTTGCCTACAGAGTATGCATTTTGCATGAACTACATACACGCCATACTTGTTGGTTTCCATAACAGAAAGAGATTATTCAGTGCTCGGAGTCTAACTTTTCAACAAAGACGAAATGGTCTACCATGCGCTCAGAGGTGGTAGACTATTTATGCAAGACTACTTAGTTTACCCTATGTTTGCGTGTTTTTGTGGACGTATACTTATTCTTCTTACTATTCAGCCGGTAGTCTGGCTGTTCATTTGTTCCACCATATGATATCTTCTGTTCGAGCGTACCCAGACCTCTCCGTGAGCTTGACCAATTTGTCAATTGGTTCTCGTAGGGCATGTGGCAGGTTGCGAGCCGGGGCACAAAAGATAGACTAACAAGTCTGAGTGCTTTGTTTGATTTAGTCGACAGTTTAAACCAATTAGTTGAATGTTTTAATTATGGCCCTTGTACACTGGCCATTATATTAGAAAAGAAGGAAAAGGGTTAACGAAGTTGCTAGCTCTTTGCAAACCTGATGGCCAGTAAGGTATTCGCCCAACCCAAGAAGATCTCGCCATGTCAAACTTTGTGCTCAAATGATAGGATACGAATCATTTAGTCTCTTTGGAACCCCATAGGGACAAGGTGTCGGCTAGAAGAAAACTACACAAAAAAGAATAACTGAATGATTTGGATATAGCAACAACACTACTTAGGTGAAAGGTGTCAGACATTTTGAGGGCATACACACAGAATAAGAAAGAAGAATGAGGCCTTTGTGGGGTCTGTGAGCGCTTGGATCAAGCAACACCGGCGATGCCACATTGTGAGTAGTTGCTTTGAGAAACTTCACCAGAAAGTGAGGGATTCAGACAATTATAAGGCACGCCTTTAGACAAATCCATCATTGTTCAGAAGTCCATCCACTTGTGTCAAGGATTTGATACAGTTTGTAACAGTTGTGTCGACCATCCTATAAAGTGGTTGGACTTGTCAGAACCTTTCAGAAATGAACGTAAAAGTTTGTGGAATATCGCTAAAATGCCCTTTGAATCATGGTGTAAAATTCATGAGATTGAATACTGGCCAGCCACGAATGCAATGACAGGAACAATCACTTGCGAAGTTGAAGATATGTTTTGGTGTCTCAAACATAACACCTCATTCCCCCTTAGAGTTGTGACATCCCAGTGCATTAACCAACGTGGGCTAGTGATGTCTGTAGTAGCCGTTGGTTGCATATTTACATCGTAAACATTGCCTTACGGTTCCCTTTTTTTTGTGTGGGGTCGTAGGCGTGCCACTTGACAAAACACTCTGTTGATTTTTCCACGACGTTGATATCCAAGGATGTCCTTAATGGTGTAATCCTCATCTCAATTGACTTAGATTAGAGACAGAGGAGTGACATCCTTATCAGGTAATTTCTTGTGAAGACCCAAGTAGTGCTTCTACTTGCTAACATGGAAGACTGGATGGGTCACCATGTTGTGAAGCAGGCGATGTCGAGTACACTATATGCTCTGTCGAGATGACACTAATCCCAATGGGATTAGTATCCTCTCAAACTCAACCGGTCCCAAAAGTCAGTGTTAAAGTTTGACAAAGTATTGCCCGTGTAGTTTGATGTTTGTCAAGCTGAGTGGGATGCAATTGCGAATGTTCAATGTTTCACTGCTATGATTTCCGTTCATTGTTTGCTTCATCTCCACTTACATCTTCTAGAGGGCATGCCGTCTTTCCTCCTGTATGCTAGAGAAGTCACCACAATGGATGTCAACCACAAAAATGTTGCTTTGGCTGTGTAGTCATACCTGTTTGGTGGGAAGGTTGTCGGAAACCACCTTGAGCCAGATCTCACCCGCAGTGTGTGACAACACAGAATAATGTGTAAGGTTCATAGTCAGACATTCTGGCACAGTTTCAGTCTTGTGCGGCTTTCAAAAAGAGAGGAGGAATTGTTTGAGCATTCGATTGGTGTGCTCCATTTGTTTGTTGGTTGGTGAGCGGACGTGGTTGATAGCTGTATCTAACTACCACAATACATCATCAATTTGGACATAAAATTGTTGGTGAGACAACCATCTCCATTACTGATGATGGTACGTGGCACGATGTGTAGCTACACAACGTTTTATAGATACCGTCGTCATACTTCCCTAGGAACGACAACGATAACAATCACAAAAGACTTTCGACCATCATCAAGATGGCATCATAACCATCTAGAGTGGCTGGTAGCTTTATTTCAGAATCCATGCCAATTTCAACCCACGCCTTTGTTTGAACAACGAGGGATTCAAAGAGTCGTGTTGGCCTCACATGAAAAAATGTATTTACACAGACGGGTGTTGCATGATTTGTAGCATACTCTGACATCAGTTTGCATTTGAACGTAGTACTTGTACATCACCTGTTTCTTGAGCACGTTTACTTTTGCAAAATCCCCACATTGGTCGGTGTCGTGGCACTCCTCCAATATCATCCTTCTTAAAACCTTTTTTGGTGGTTAAAAAAGCATGTGAGTGAAATCCTACCATGAATATGGATCACCAAACAAGACCTTTGTTTTGTTCTCTTACTTGTCAAAATCATTGTAACCTTTTCAAAGAGTCTCACGAGGCACGGGTCCCGTTCCATGATCAACAAGCTAATCCCTGTCATCAAGTTTAGTTTCCAAGTGAGATCATCAGTTACATTTATTTTTCTAGGTTTGTAAATGACATCGTAGTCACAATCAGGCATACCTCGGTTTCTCGGTGGCTCACATTTGGCTATGAATTTAGATGTTTGAGTGTGTGGTAGTTGGTGCTGATGATACATCGTTAGCTTTCTAGGTAGCACCACCACGCCTTGAATTAGTGCAAGACTTCAAACAAACATCTTTTTATGCACTATTTAATTCAACTTTGGTTTGTATAGTTTCCTCCACGCGTGCACAAATGGTTCTGCATTGCCGTTGTCTGAGAGGAGAAGGGCTCTAGCTACTCGATTGAAAGCATTCATGGTCATGATATAGTCCACCATTGGATTTGCCAATTGCAAGGCTGTATATGAGTGTTTCTCAAGGAATGGTACTCTTCTTGTTCAATAGCTCCTCCACTCCACCAGAATTCGAGATCACACAAAGACGCTGACTCTTGAGTGTATTCCAACTATGTTTGATGGTAGTAGTAGCCAAACCCTAAAAAAAAAGGTCGTCCTTAACATTGGTCAACGTCGGCCAATCTGTGATCGCCTCTACTTTCTTCTGGTCACTATTTATCCCTCTACCGCTAATGATGTGATGTGGAAATTCAATCAAACAACAACTAAAGTCGCACTCGAAGAGCTTTTTTACAAATGTTCTCCTTATGTGATCTCAGGAATCTTTCAGAGCTGTCCACTATGCTCCTCGAGGGTGTAGTTGCAAACAACTTTGTTGTCAAGATAAACGATGATGAATTCATGTAGATATGGTCAACACAATTTGTTCATGGCAACTATTAGTATTGCAGGGGCATTTTTAGTACAAAAAACATTACTTTGAATCAGATACGTTCATATCTAGTGTGCAATGTTTTGATTACATCTTATGTTTATTTTATGATACCGGCTACAAAGCTGTATTTCTCTGATTTTGCTTACTTGAAGGAATTGGATGAAAGTAAAAATGAGGTATTACTTCATGATGGTTGTGTTGTTCACCACCATATAGTCCACACATGTCTGTATCTTGTGCATTGTCATTTTCACTAAATGTATACTTGGAGCGTTTGGTAACATGGATGGCCAGATGAACCCCTCATCGTGCATATTTTCCATCTAATGTTGGAGCTCCGTTAACTCATGATGAATAATCTGATAGGACCAAGGCTGGAAATACCAAGGCCACACTCCATGTCGTGGCAGAGTGAGGCTGTTTTTCACTACAAATTTGCTTCCACTAATTTTAGAGTTCATTGAAGAGCTTGATATTTCAATCAGGGAGAACTGCTTCCCATGCGCGTGAATTCTCAAGCTCCTCCCTTTCCACATTGAGCTATTGAATTGAATGGAAATTGAGGCTCTCTAATCCCAATAGTTTCTACTATAGAACTTGGTTCATGCAAATCTGTCTGTCATTGGCTCACATTATGCCAGGTTTCATCCCCACGGGCAACATCAGAGGTTACGTGTTTGGTAAGCCCCAATTGTTTGTCTCCGGAATGGCCATTGGATTCACCAATTTTGCGTCGTTTTCCCCAAAGTTTTCTACTACTACGAGGTTCTCCAAAAGACCATCACTGTTTTCATGTTACTGATCCTCCATTGCCAGAATCTTAGCCAGTTACATCTTCTCATCATCGAGTGTGCTTGCTCTATTCACCATCCTCTAGATGACTGAGATGCATTAATGACTCATGTGTAGTCATTATAGTGTACTCATTGCATTGGCTACTGCTCAAGTGTCCTTGTGCAAGGAAATGTTTGTTTGCTTTTGGCGAGTATTGTCAGACATGTTGAGCTTGTATATGTATACAATACACAAAACAAAGAAGATAGCATATGTTAGGTCCTTGGACACTCAGGTCAAGTGACGCGTTGGATGTCATGTATTGACTAGTGAATGAAAGAAAGTTTACGAACAAGTCGCCAACTTCACACATACATACGAGGTCGCAATGCATGCCCGTTTTCTCATTTGAGCATCCGAGTATCTCCCGGGCCGATTCAGCCGCTCGAGATTTATGGACGCGTGGGTGGCAAGACCCGGTAGCCGTACCTTAGCTAGACATCATCATGGAAAAACACAATAGATATTGGACAAGACCATGAAAGACATTGCAAGGGTGAATTCTTTAATATTTTGTCCATGATATTATCAACACGTTGCTTCTTCCTGTTGGAATGTTTTGATGGAATGATTTACAGTGAGGAAAATCCCAAAAGTTTACGTTGAGGGAACAATTTTAAAAAATTTGGTCAACAAGAACGAGGTCTATCAGAGATACGACGCCTTATCTACAAGGATCTTACATCATCATTGATTCATGATGTTCATTGCATTAACATGATAACACTATGCACTCTCTTTGTAAGTGATTTCTCCATGTACAACCTTTGTTTATTAAGGATATTCAAAATATATGGTCAAGCTCCATTTTTGTAAAAGAGTGTACAATAAATAGTAAGTAACAGATAATGAACAATGACAAATAATCAGTGTGAATACGAGTGGATTATTCCAACATTGTGATTTGACAACGGTTATTGTGCAATCAATGTGATGACTATGGATGCCTAGACCACTGTCCTTTTGAATAGGGTGTAGTGAATACCTCTGTTCGTTACATTCTTGCCAAGTATATGGGAGTACACTCACAAAATGCCATACCTCTGTTTATTAGAAGATTGACCTGAACATATTCATATCTTGAGGGCTCATTTAAAAATTGCCACATGCATGGGTGCATATGGTTCTTTGGTCACACGGCTATGTGGTGAAACTAGTTCCACACTTGGATACTTGTGTAGCCAAATGTTGAGCAAGCCTCACAAGCCAACACATGTAGCCGTATGTATGGAACGTTTTCAACTCGACAAATACTGAATGTGCATTGTTGGCACACTTGGACTACATAAATGTATTTTGCAAATTGATAAAGATGAACATGGAGATACCAGTGGAATCAACCAATAATCCTCATGGTCGTGACCTATGATTCCGTTACCAGTGCATGTTTAAGAATTTCAATTAAACTCCAATGACATGGTTAGTGTTGTATTCTTGGCATAAATCTCACTGTGGATTTCCCGTGTGTGCATGTGATATCTTACGTAGGATCATACATTAGGTTTTTCATGAGGCAAGATAACACCCCACTGATTTTCAAGTTTGAATTCAATGATTCTTGGCATGATTGAAATAAAAAGGCATTTCTTTTGAACAAACTTGGAGGCAAAAACAGATAACTGTACTCTAAATTGTACAAGTTTAAAGTGTCATGGAGAAAAGTATGTTGAGCACTTCTGTTGGGTTCAAGTACCACTGGTATCATGTTTGTATCTACACCAGCAGGCATTGTTCTTGTAGTTTACTCATAAGTGTGTGTATGGTTTAGGTTCCACGCCTAAACACGTTAGGGTAACTGCACACGTCAAGGATTTAGAAAGCAGACAAAATGGAAGTTGTGTGTCAGATCATCTCTGAAGTAGCCACATGGGTACATGGAAGTCAAATGACCACCTCATTTTCCTCCTCCACACCCTCATCATCGAACATGATGTGGCCGTACATCCCATTGGCATGCTGTTGGAAACATGGCTGAAATACTCGAGTGAACCCTGCACGTGCCCATGCATTGCACAGCATGAATGGTTTTCTATCATACTTTTGCCATGCAAACATGAACCAATTGCGCGACTCCTTGAGTATCCACATGCACAAAGCAAGACTATCCCTAGCATGTGTCTTTTCAGCAGCCCACATCACAAAGTGTTCTTTGTTGGTGTTTCCGGGGAAGACATGAGCCCAAAATTGGCAGGTTATGCTTTAGGTGTACATATAGCTGGGATGTAAACAGGATGCATGTGAGGGAATTTTTTGCCCAGCCAGTTATAGAAAGCAGCACTACAGTTCGAGCGCCATGCATTGAGCTCTAGTCGGATGTCCACTTTGCCCATTCCAAGCCAGTATGCTACACAATTGTGCTTGTAGTAGGGTTGCACAATCCCAAGGACCCAGTGCATGGTCGTCTTGCCATTCTACCAATGGTTAGGCGTGTAGGAGAGCAGCCAGCCTGCATTGACAAGCCCACACATGTGCAACCCTTTCGGCGGGCTCAGTTTTGACTTCCCTACAGATGTCATCTCCATCGGCAAAACAAAAGCCGGCAAAAGAGGATTTTACTAAAGGTGTAATGTTGTCCATCATCGTTGGGGTCGACGATGGAAACCTTGTTGTCTTCTTTTTGTACATAGGTGTCACATGCTTCTTGCACCAGCTGCACGGTGGTGTGATCGGCGTTGATCACAAAGAATGGACATACGCCATGAAGATATACAAGTGCCGCAGCTCGCATGAGAAAGTGCTCCACTTTGACCTCTTGAACAACTGGATTTTTTTTCACAGCAGTCGTGCTCGCACGCCATGTCCATTCCATCATGCATGTGATAAGATTGCAAATCCACAACCGGCAAAATGCACGGTCACCTAGTTTTGCAAGGTTTTCCGGTGCATGCTTGCTGATTGAACCAGCGAGGGTCCACGATTGTTAGATGATGTCTGGGGAAACAGTGACAGTAGCAACGCATGATTGCGACTGGAGGTTAACCGGTAGTCGGATACATGATTTGATGTAGATACATGTGGCGTAGAAGGTACCAAATCATCAGAAGAGAGTGTGATAGGTACTCTCGGATGTCCCACTGGCCGCTTGACTGGCTTGGCTCTCAGTGGCATGGCACGTCCAAGCTGTGCCTCCAAACATTGCACGCGCTCCTTGAGAGTGACCTTCAGGAGGTATCACCCCATGATGATGAGTCAATGGAATGGGTGGGATGTGATTGGCATAGACTGACCAGTGCCCTAAACTAGATCTCTCCAAATAACTGGGAATGTCTCTATACACCAAGAACCGACGGAAACCAGAAGGGGCGAAAATGCATGCGATATGATGGACAAAAATGGACACGGTGTCAGCAAAACGACCACCGCACTTAACTGGTAGACATCCATTTGTGCGTCTGTTCAGTCTACGTGCGAAAAAAATGAACACAAAATACATGAATTTCCCTCTTCTACGAATCGAAGGACCACGGTTGATCCTAGTTTGTTCAGATAGGAACACTATTGAATCAGATCCAAAAAATGTATGCAAGTTTAAAGAACACATAACTTAAAAAATTAAAACACACAAAGTTAAACATTAGTACGGTATGTCATCCTTCCAAGATTTTTGTGACACGCTATCTCAACTTCATATCTTTAACCTTTCCTTGAATTTCATCCTTTTTTATTCCTCTCCCTTGCGCAATACAACACTGCTTGTTCAGTTAACAAGGAGGTTTCTTAGCAATTCCTCAACATCTTTTTGATACGCCACTTTGCTTGGATGTTAACAATGTGACTTCTGACAACCAGGCTTAAGAGTTATGTGGATTTAATGTGATCAAACAAGACATCATCCTCATGCCTCCTCTACGTGAAATCAAAGGTATTGTTTGTAAAACTAACAAGGCATCCCTATCATAGAATTCATGGAGTAAACTAGTTATGACATCAGTCTAGGAATCAGGCTAACGAATCACACACGACCTAAGGAGCTACAGAAAGCTCTCATGTCTCATTCCTAGTGGTTGCATAACCCACAATCTCATGGAGAATCACTATGTATCCATGGCTAGCACACAAGGATCTCACCTTACCTAAAACGTAAGGAGTGGTACCTTCTTCATAGTCAACACACTCTGAAAGGCAATCCAAGAATCTAGGGCCTTTTTAGATACATCTCCCATCAAGTCTTGACCCTGGACCTCCTTCCCTTTTCTTTTCTTAGGCTCAGGCTCGAGCCCTCGCCTGTGGTCACCCAGACAGTGGCAATCGATGACCCGAGCAACTCCAAAGATTCAGATCTGTCAATCTGACTGTTGGATCGGCCTGAAACTAAGACCATAGACAATTTTCCACCTCATCATTCCAATGGTGAAGTTGGATTGACAATCGGAGAAGGCATCTGGTGTTTTCTTGCAACTTACTCCAGTGGACCTGAAACTGAGCTAAATGGCCTAACTTCAAACAATCTCCCACTTTGCCGCAGTCAGAGTGGGTTGAGTCCACATGCTTTCATACAAAACTGCTGCTTCTCATGAATCATTAGCTTGGTGCAAAAATCAACAAATTACTTGCTGGTTCGAGTGAACGCGAGGTTGATAGCACCCTCTTGCTTCATGTGCCTCATAAAATGATAAGCAATCTGAATGTGCTTGGTGCGTGCATGATGCCCCGGATTCTTGGCAAGTATAATTGCACTCTGGTTGTCGTTGCGCATAGGAACAGGAACTACTGCACTCCCACTCATCTTCACCATGAAACGTTGGAGCCAAAATTCTTCCTTTGCTCCAAAGCTGAGAGACACATTTTTCTTCCATGCTTGAGGTGGCCACAACCATCTGCCGCTTGGTGCACCAGCTTATGGCGCCCCCATTCATGAGAAGCACATGTCCAGAGATGGACTTGCGGTCCTCAGGGTTTGAAGCCCTATCTGTGTTTGTGTAGTCGATGATGCTGTTGTTGGAGCTGTTGTAGGTGATGGCGATGTTAATGGTTCCAACAAGGCAGTGGAAGATCCACTTCATTGCCTTCTGGTGCTCAGGTCCGGGGTTTGCCATGTGTTGGCTCACAACGCTCACAGCCTTTATGATGTTTGGCCTGGTTACCACCATCAGGTATATGAGACTGCCAACGGTGTTCTGGTGCTTTTTTTGTTAAGCTTCATCTGCTTCTCCACTGAAGCTCACGAGGTACTACCGCGTCGGAAGGGGCGTATCGAGGGGCTTTGCCTCTACCATGCCGAACTGTTGCAGGATGTCCTTGATGTAGCGACTCCGCTGAAGCAAGAGGGTATGTGCTTTATGGTCACTGGTGATCTCGATATTGAGGAATTATGATAAATTCCCGACATCAGACACCTGAAAGCACTCTTGAATTGCTTCCTTGAAATCCTATAGTGAAGACATGCTGTTGGAAAGACAATGATGATGAGGACCTCATGGTCATGCTCCTTGCGATAAACACTATAGCCACACTCGCTGCGCTCAAACACCATGCACTGCAGCGCCGCATCCAACTCTTGGTTCCATTTGTGCGACGCTTGCTTGAGGATGTACAATGACTTTTGCAGCGTACAAACCAGGTACTCCTGGCTATCCGTGGTGATTCCCATTGGCTGCTCCATGTAGATCTCCTCCTCAAGGTCACCATTCAGGAATGTCATCTTGACATCTATGTGGTGGATCTCAAAATTCTCAGTTGTTGCATTAGAGAGGAGGGTACAAACAGAAGAAAACTTTCCACTAGGAGCAAAGGTTTCCGTATAGTCCATGCCTTCCTGCAGTGAATAGTCCTTTGTGACCAGCCCCGCCCTATACTTTTCGAGGTTGCTATGTGCTCCCCTCTTCTTCTTGAACACCCATTTGCACTTGATCACCTTGCACCCAAGTGGACGCTTCTTCTGCTCCCAAGTGTTTTTGTGGAGTTGTGACTGTATCTCTTGTTGCAAAGCTTCCATCCAATTTGCTACATCAGGTGCAGCCAAGGCCTCCTTGTTGGAAGTTGACTCATCTGAATCTGTTGCAACTACAATATTCATCTGTTCTAGTTAGTACAAGAAATAGTCACGCTCACCAGGCTTGTAGAGCATCCTGAGAGGGTACCTGCGACCTGGTGCTGTAGCATTTGCGAGTGGCTTGTGCGGTGCTGCTGTCACAATTGCTGCTTTTGGGGGTATTGCATCTCCTTCTTCTTTTTTTTGACAATGAGGCTGCTGTATGTGCTGCAATCAGATATGGGAGATAAGACTGGTTCTCCCGATCTCATAGTAGAAGAAGGATCAGGAGAGAGTAAAGGAGGAAGGGTATCTTCTCCCACTGCTTTGTCAGCTATTGGTGCTGTTGCCTCCTCACGAACAATGTTGGTGCCGATGACGTTGCTCACGGTGAAGACGACGTCCTTGGAGATGATGACATGGCCAGTATCCCTCTCATAGAGGTGATACACTTTACTCGCAAAGTCATAGCTGAACATCAGCATCTGTGCGCTCTTTGCGTTCCACTTCTGCCGCTTCTCCTTGGGTACGTGCATGTGCGCCACATCGCCAAACGCTCAGAAATGACCCATGCTCCGTTTCTTGCTGAACCATGCCTTGTATGGTGTTATCTGCTACAGTGCCTTGGTTGGACTGCGATTCTTGACGTACACTATAGTACCCACAGCTTTGGCCCATAAGTTGTAGGTGAGCCGAGCCGCGTGCAACATGGAGCGCGTCAACTTAGTGATGGTGCAGTTGGCACGTTCTTCTACACCATTGTGTTACGGCGAGTATGGATGGGTGTCCTCCGTTTTGATGTCAACTGAAGCGAGGTAGTCTTGAAAATCCTTCCTCATGCGCTCTCCACCGCAGTCGCTACGCATCGCCTTGATTTTCTTGCCAGTATGGTTCTCCATATTGCCTTGAACTCCTTAAACCTATCAAAGCGTTATTCCTTGGAATAAAGGAAGTGCACAATAGTGTAACGGCTAAAATAATCAATGAAGGTCAGAAGATACCTAGAGGCTCCAAAGCTCTGGGTCTACATCGGGCCACACAAGTTTGTGTGGACGATGTCTTGCACCTCCTTTGCGTACTCCATTACCCCAAAGAACGCCTCGTGATGCTGTTTCCCTTCCAAACAGCCGATGCAAATTTGCTGCTCAAATTTGGAGATAATGGGCAAGTCACGCACCATCTGCTTCGTTTGAAGCTGCTACAAGGCGCACATGCCAATGTGGCCATATTGTGCATGCCATATCTCGTCATCTGTTGCCTACACCACTACTACAAGACTTTGCTCACGTGGTATCCTGGTTTCCCTAAGCAGGCGGTAATGTCACCCTCCTTCGTCGACCTAGCCAACTCCTCTCCCATTTCTACGTCAAGAATGTGGCCATAGTCATCGTCAAAGATGATGCGCACTCCTGTGTGTGTGAGAGATGAGACTGAGAGAACGTTAAACACAGCGTAAGGTACATACAAAACTCCATGGAACACTCCTACTTCAATGCCACGTTGGATCTCCAACCACATTCTCACAATCCCAATCATGTCTGCATACACCACCCACGTATCACCCAAAGCAATAGGTTTAGGGGTGATTGACAACAGTTTTGAGAACCACTCCTTGTGGTGCGTCAGAATCTTGGTACACCATTAGTCCTTGTACCACACGAGATCTGCCTTCTCCACCTATGACATGTTAGGCTTCGCCATGAAGAGACGGTTGCGCACCTCCTTGGTCACATTCGTGTTGCCAAAGTGGCGTACTCCAGCCAGGTTTTGTTGTTGCAATTGCTGACGCTACTGTGAGTGCTGCTACTATTGTGGAAGCTGATGCTTCTACTGATGTGATGAATGTTGCTGCTCCTCCTTCCGGTCCCTATTGAACTTGAAGCACATTTTCTTATGGTGCCCCTTTTTCTGGCGGTAGTGGCAATTACCTTTCTTCTTGCCTCTATGCTGCCCGAACTGCGGCTCCTGCTGGTGGCGTGAACCCATGGCCACGACAGCCACTTCGCTACTGCTGCCGCCGTCGCGCTTTGCTGCATGGCGACGTAGTTCCATCTGGACCAAGTATGTATGGATGAAGTCAAGGTTGGGAGTTGGCTAGTACTCCAATGTCTCTCGCACCGTGTCGTAGCTCATTGAGGAGGATGAACTGCATATCTTCTATAGGGTTCCCAACCGCTTTCAGGTACTTCGCCACATCCTTTGCCCTATCCAGGCGCACCTTTATCCCTTCGTCACCTTGCATTTTCAATGCCATCATCTTCTCCTCCAAAAGCATGAGAAATGCATGATCATTGCTCTCCTACTTCTTACACAACGCGTCCCACCCCTGCTTTACAGTAGCCTTGTCACTCACATACTGAAGATGCAAGTTGGAGATGGTGTTGACAACCAGCTTGTAAGCCTGCCTTTCCTTATTCTTCCACTCCTCACGGGTCGCTGCTGTAGTTGTACATGAATTTGCATATGCTATACCTTTCTGCGGCGCCTTCCCCACCACCACCTGTGCTACGGTGATGTCTTCTGCCTGTGGAACCGGAGCTGGCTCGTCGCCGCTCACCACCTCCCACGAGCCCCTCTCCTCCAAAAGGAGGCGGTTTCGGATCTTTCAAAACATGAAGTTGGCTCATCGTTGCTCACCACCTCTCACCCAATCCTTCTTCCTCTCCTGTTTTCAACACCACAAAGAATGGAGTTTTAAAGAATCCATACATTAGAGATGGAAAGGCAGCATGGCTACGATTTGTTTAGGTACTTTTGTATNTCTCTCTCTCTCTCTCTCTCTCTCTCCAACTTCTACATGTACTGTAAAAAGAAGTGGGTTTCGTTCTGAATAACATTTAAATAAATTATAAGATTAAAATGATTGAATTTTAGAGTAAAAAAACTAAAATTTTCATGCTCATCATTGTAAGAATTCCACATTGTGCTTCGAGTATCTTGAATGAAATTCTTTGTCCCATTAATGTGTGAAATTGTAAAGTTGAGATAAATGACAGGGATTGTAGTAATATATCATCCTATTCTGGAATCAGCCGTACATGCATTTTTTCTGGCTTTTCTTATCATTTTCAAACTCGGTTGCATCCTCTCGTCTACTCTTGGTGAGTACTACTCCTGAAGGCAGCCCACTTGCTTCAGTCGGTTACTAGCAGGGCATGAAAACAATTTCGCCTAAAATCGTCTCGGCCTTGGCTCTAAGCTTTACAGGTGGAGAGACTCGCCATACCGCTGCATGGTCAGTCGGATGACCGTCGCAATACGTGGAAGTAATGCGTTGGGCAGTCGAACCAGCCGTTGGTCGGTAGATTCGACTGTTGGACGACCGGTCGCTAGCCACGCCGATTGAGTGTAAGTGTGCGACGCGTCGCACTCTCGCGCTTATGCGCTTCGAGGGTATCGCCCAGCGCGCCATGGCGCGCAAGCAGAGTCGGGCATGCACGCTTTCTGCATGACGCATACATGCCGTGCTGCCGCTGCGCACAGAAGTGAGTCGCGCCGCACTTTCGCGAGGAGGCTGCCTGGTGATCCCAACGCGCCGGGGTGTGTGGTGCCTTCCGCATCATCGGTCGACCTCCTGGCGCGTCG